>JABJVR010000076.1:0-49458 GCA_025773905.1 Chitala chitala
TGATTAAAACTTTAAAAATTAATTTATTATGTAGTTATGGGGCCTCCAATTTTCTCTTTTCATTGCATTTATTTGCTGTTCCTTATCTATGGAGCCCCCCCCCCCCCCAAAAGGATCAGCAAAGCAGGGAGAGAATCACAGGCGGCGTTAATGCAGAAATAATCTGCCAATCTCCTCTGCAATTAAACAGATGGAATAAGGTTTTAGCTTGTCTGCACAAATAATCCACAAGTTCCCACGTCAGCCCCACTGATTTATCATGTAAACAATAATGGGAAATCGGTTCATTTTCACAGGTTTCGTAATCATACATTTGTGGTACGAGTAAGATTTTCAAGAAATGCACAGAAGTAAAAAATACATACATGACAAACCCGTTTGTGTAACGCAAACAGTCACAGACAATCCATTACCCTAAAAGCAAGGCTGAACTATATCAGGAAATGACACTAAATGATTTGTCTTATTTAATGAGTATTAATTAAAAACTAACACACATGGGAGATATGTCTCCTAACACCAAAGGAACCAAACTGTTGTGACACCTGCTTTATGGCTTGGTCATAGCTTTCTGATTACTGGTGGGTTTCAGTGCTTCATCGGTCGGTGATATACTGATATACTATGCAAGAAATTCAAACTACCTTACATACACAACACACATAACATGTCAGAGGTTGATCAACCCTCCAAAAAATCATTAAGATCTTTAATGGGTTCATTTTTTCACAATGCTTTAGCCTGCGGGTGTTGTGTATAAAATTAACATTTTTTTGGGGTGGGGGAAAATGGGATTACATCTAAAGGCTACACCCTGTAACCGTGACTGGAGAAAGAGGGGATAACACCTACAATGGTGAGCTTGGTGTAAGCACAATGTCTGGCTGATTGTCCTTCAGGAGCGGGGGAGAGAGTCTGGCTTGCAAATACCATGGCTTCTTGTAATGGAAAGGCAGTCTACACAGGAGAAGGTGTGGATCACTGGCTACATCAAGGAGGGGTAGCATTTAGCGGCTGACTGACTTTCAGCTGAACAGGATCTTTCCTCCAAGTTCAGATAGCACTATAGTTACTGTTCCCTTTGTTTTTGGGTTATTTTTTTCCCAGACACAACCCTCTCGCTCCCCTCTACATCCACTTTAACACTTTAACCAACAGAAAAGGTGGTGGTGGTGGTGTGTGTGTGTGTGTGTGTGTGTGGGGGGGGTCCAGATCTATGCAATCATTTCAAACAGCTGCCACAAAAACAAAGAATGGCTCTCGTAGATAAGTTTCTAGAGACCTTGCGGACGAAGACTGTGGCACACTTGAAAGGAGCACATAAACTGACCTTTGAACTTGTACCCGCAGCCGGCCCGAAAACCAAATCAACAACTGGCTTTTGATTTTAAATAAATAAAATAATGCATACATAAAATGACGGGTCTGGTTTTTGGCTAAGTATACAGGAGCGGTCGGTTGCTGTCAACAAACGTATTCATATGAAGACAATAGGCTTCTGATCAGAACAATGATTATGCGGGACTTTTTTTCTGCTGCTGCTGCTGCTGCTGCTGTTGCTCGTCTGGCTGCCAAATCTTTCCATTTCCATAATTTTAATTAATTCTGTAATATTTCCAAAGCCTACGTTGTATAGACCTCTAATGAGAAATCTCATCAAAAGACTTTTTAGGCTAGGCAATTTCAGCGGCATTTGGCACGCAACGCAGACCGTATTTTATCCTCGCGATTAATTCTATTTCCTCCGTTCCCGCGCACGGTCTCCACGTGTCTCCAGCGCGAAAACCTCTGTTTTTTGACCTACTGGCAAGCATTGAAAAATTGGGTCTTTGTGTGTGTGTGTGTGTTTAGGTCTTTGCAGTGGTGCGCTGTTATGTAGTGATAGCCATCTCATTGACTTTAATCAGCTATCCATCAAAGTGACAGCGCTCTAAGAATAAAGGTTTTCTCGCGCAAGTTAATTAATCTGCCCGCTCCTGTCTGTCTGAGCTGTTCAATCAGCAGCAAATAAAAGCAGTCAAGAATGTAATTGTTTGTTTTTTGTTGCCTTTTTTTTCTTTTCAGGGTGAAAATCGAGTGTCTCATCTCTCAAGAGTTTAGACTTGCCCTATGTGTTACCTGAATCTTTACTGAAATCAGTTCAGCAGCCCAAGTCATGCTGAGAAACTGCGTCCGTGATTAACGCAGCCATCTTTATAGATACACAGTAACAGACAAAAGGAAAAACTGGATACACTTCCAAATATCAGTTATTACCTTTATGCCCTTGTTTGACGGAAAAGTGACTTCTCGATTCCTCTTAACGGCATTCATACCTTTTTTTTCAGTTTCACCTCAATATGTTGTTTCCCTTTTTATTTTGTTTTTGAAGCTCGGTAAGTTACCAAAAAGCTGTGATCCCTGGAGACTTTTCCAGAGCAGAAGTGTGTTTTTCATAATAAAATGTGGAAATGCACTCTGATAAGTGCTAATTTAATATGCAAGTTGTTTCTGCAATGTAGCGGTGCACGATTATTAAACTTTAAAGTAACCAATATAGATTAATTTGTGCCAAAATAAACCTAGATGGCAAAACTTTAATGCTCATAATATTTGAACTTCATCAGTCATCAATATAATTACAAATTACAGTTATATAACACAAAATTATAAATTTTAATATGTTTAGCATTAACCTAAAATGCTGTCTTGAACTAGTTTCCTGCTGAAAATACGTACAGAATAAAAACTGAGTTCTAAAATGAAGTCGTTAATCTACTGCATGGTCATTCAGCACTGGTTTGCTGGTGGAGGAACCGTGGCTGACACCCAGTGACCGTCCCCTGTGGACTGTCACAGTGGCCGTGGCTGCCAGATGTAACCTAGGCCATCTGCCTGGAACCGTGCTCAGCCTGGAAGCTAATGGGACGTTCTTCAGCAAGGCAGCCTGTGAATCTGTCCAGCTGGATGGAAACTACAGCGGCCTGTGAGAGACAAACACATCCGAGGAGGCGCCAGGTCCTGGAAGGACACTCAGAGGTGCGTTTGCGACCTTGGCAACGGCAGCTCGTCAGGAACACACATCCAAGGTACACCTGATATCAGACAGGAACAGAGCAGAGATGCAGAAAACGCCTGTTGACTCCGGGGGCAGCCGGGCTGGGAGCAGCAGGTATAAACATCAAAGAGAGTTATTATAAGGGAAGATCACACATTTTACAGGTTATAAATGACTTTAATATTAGGATTTCATAACGGTTCGTGGTGGTCAAGGAAGAGAGCACCCAATTAACTGATAAACAATAATTTGTAAAATATTATATTTTAATCTATGGAAGCGCCACAAAATAATTTGCCAGTCTAGCGCGCCAAAAGCAGAAAACCACGCTGAATATCAATTAATTACCAGTATATAAAGAAACTAAAGAAGACGACGCGAAGGGACAAATTTGAAATAAAACGCGTGACTGCATGTGTAGTATGTATTATGCACAGTGATTGTTTTGGCAATTTATTTGCATTTGTCATGGTGTTTCTCTAGCTACCTTCTAAACTCATGGGGAAATGCGCAATACACAGTAATATATACTTACATACTACCAAAGCTAGTTAAATCTCTGCAGGACCCCTTACACTTTTGCCACAGTCGCTGGCCGTAAAATGAAATAAAAGCAATATAGTGTAATAGTAATCTGTTTTTATTCTGTAAAGTGGAGGCGAGATTAAAAACGGTGTGGTCGGTGTGGACAGCCTCGAAATTTTGGCCGGCATTGAAGAACGAGTGTTAGGATTGAGATCAGCGGTACAGCCCAGCCGGCAAATGTCACCTATAGGACGGCTCACACCCGTGTTCCAATCAAAAACGAATTAGCGGACAGCAGCGCTCCGGGGCCCCTCCGCCGACTGGAGCACATGTGCGCCGCGCGCCTTCAGCTCGCGCGCTCAACAAAATCAATCACCGAATCGATGCTGAAATGATCAAACCGCTCAGACGTAAATAGTAATGTATTTTAAATGAGATGTATTGCAAATGAATGAACAAAATCAATCAAAAAATAAACTCTAAAAGGATCGAGCTATTCATAATAATCATTACAGTACTGAACTGGATGTACTGTAAATTAGATACCGGGGGTGAGCGCACACTTGTTAGGTTACAAAAGTGGGCTTTCTGTGCGGTACCCCGCTGGCAACCACACAAGTTACTGCTTGTTAAAACATACAGTAAATAAAGACTTCATCGTACGCGAGTTTAATTTGTCTGTGAGTTAACGTTAAACGGATAAACCGGTTCTCTTGTAGGCTTTTCTATAACTCTGAACAATGATTGCATTAATTAATGCTCTCTCAGCGATTACTTCTTTAAGCGTGCGTCTTCCCATGCCCGGAGGCACGATGGCAGAAGTTAAAACACGGAATAAATCTGTTTAGCATAATCCTATGGTTTATTATGTTTACTGGAAGAAATGTGCCGTGTTTCTGCTCTCGTTGTCAAAGAATGAACAACGGTTGGTGATAATAAAATTATAAAAGTTACTCTTTATTTCCTGCACAGTTTCAGTGTGTGTTGTGTGTTATATTCTGAAAAACAGCAGAACACCCGTGCGCACTCACTCACTCACGCACGCACGCACACACACACACTCACTACAAAGTGTAGGCACAGATTAACATGAGTGTTTGTGTTAGTGTAGTCTACTCCTACAAGTCAGTGGACCCCCAGTCTGTCTACTTTCTATATACCAAAAGTAAATAATTTAAAAAGAATAAAAGTTCTCTCAAAACTCTTGTAAAATGACTGCGTCTTTGGAAGCCATACATTCCCAACACTGTGGAAGCAGACAAGAGAAAGTGTGGGATTATGATATACATCATTAACCAGCATCAATTAATTTTACTTAATGTGTGCATGAACAAAAGCCTTCCCTCCCCATGCTGCCTCTGCTGGGCACGCACATTATGAAGGTATTCATCTCAGTCTCGCATGTTTAATGGAGTTTATGCATTTCAGTTTTGTGTGTTTGATGACACATTTTAGCTAGTGAAGCATCTGCTGTAGTTTAATAAAAATTATACAACAAAGAGAAGGAAAAACAACAACAGAACAATAAGGTTGCAAAGTGCCTAATGATGGCCAAAGCAATTACATTAGAACAGAGAACGTTAGAACATCGCTGCATTTCCAGTGGGTGTGCAGTACCTGCACGTGACTAAGGAAATCAAAGAGTGTGCAGTACCTGCACGTGACTAAGGAAATCAAAGAGTGTGCAGTACCTGCACGTGACTAAGGAAGTCAGGGTGTGCAGTAGCTGGATGTAACTAAGGAAGTCAACGGGTGTGCAGTACCTGGATGTAACTAAGGAAATCAAGGCTTCCCTACTATTCCTGTCCCTGAGATCAGTTCTGATTATGAGGATGCATCGTCCACTTCAGACTCACTGATCTCCAGGCCTGGGTCTTATCTTTGTGCATCTTATCAGCCAGGCAGGAAATTGAAGCCGGGGGAACAGAACAAAAGCACAAAAGGTAACCCCCCCCCTCCCAAAAAAAAAAAAAAAACACAGGATGAGCTGTCTTATATAATTAGCCCTGGAGAAATTCAAATAAATGCGATCAGGCTGTTAAGGCTCTGGAGTATAGTAATCGGACCTGTGTCCAGTCACTGTGTTATTATTCTGTCAGCAACAGCTATATTCTCTTAGGCCGTTAAGACCGCCAAGACGTGGGGTAAAAGCAGTTGGGTGAGAACAGTCTGCAAAGGATGTCCCACAGGCCCAGGCCAGCTCTAGGTAGTGGAGTGGCATGGAAGAATGTCTCATGTTTTCTGGACTGTTTAGTGGCACCAACAGGCCAGTTAATTGGTAGAGCTGTGAGACAATACCAACGGGACAAACGAACAGGACGAAAGTACTCGACTGATCTTCACAGCACCTATGCAGACATTAACAAATATGGCTCAGAGCATTAAAATAAAAACCAAGATTAAAAAAATATTAATTTTCCCCCTTCGATTAAACTTTGTGCAAACCAGCACCAAAGGCGTTGCTCGTTGCTAAAAGCAAATACTTTGCACGGATAAGGCTGATTTCGGTGGACAACAGCTGACTCGTGCTATTTGACCATCAGCTTTGTCAACACCTACCTGCCCCCTCCGATCGAAATTGCCACCAGTCTATCAAATTTCACTTCCAAGCTGTAAATACAGCTGTGTGTGCACTTAAACACAGCACGGTGCACAAAGAAGCAGCAAGAGGTTTATTAAAATGGTCGACACAAAGACACAGTGAAGAAAACAAATATTGATAAATGTTGCAAAAAGGAAGATGTCATCAGAATTACAGTGTAGAAATGCCAGGGACTGTGTGCCAGTCTCTCTTACCATGTGCCAGGTCAGCACCGAGTGTTGAACCAAGGGACCTCCTGCTTGGTGAGTCACAGTAAGTAAATATCACTAATCTAACATTACTCCTCGTACTTTGAGCCTCGCAGAATCTGTATACGCTTTTGAACTAAGGTGATGAGTTTAGAGGATGAAGATGAAGATCAGAGGAAGATGAAGATCCTCACGTTGCCCCCCAAGGAGGTGCAGGTGGCCACTGATCTCTGCCCTGCAGGCTAATAAATCCGCTGTTGCTGCGGAGACTTACGTGTGCGTCAGGCCTTTACGACTCCCGAAGTCCGGACAGGAAGCAATTAGGGCCACTTTGTCTTTGCTCATGTGTGCCCCACTCCTGATTGGCACCACCGATTTCGCCCTGCCTTGTATTCGCCCCGCTTGACAATGTGGAGCAGGGTGATTGAACAAAGGGGGGATATCTCTCTCGGGTTATTCAAAATGATGTGAAAATTCAATTCAGATTACTTTGTAAGACTGATGCACCTGACAATTGGGAGACGATAAACCAGCAACTCCCCTGTCTTTATCTCAGCCGGTCCCATTGACATTCAGCTCTCGCAAGTAAAGCAGATTTAGCATCTTGAATTTTTACATTATCCTCCACAGAAATTGGTATTACTCCAGCTGTAACACAGAGGAAATTTTGAGTGATAGAGCAAATAATTATTATTGAAAAGTGTTGATTTAATTTTTGTTCAAATTTCATCATACGTCGCCATGCGATGTTCCTGCCTGGGAAGAAGCCGGGTGTAGCGGGAAGTCTCAGGCACAGCGGGAGGAAAAGAAGCCTTTTGGTAGATGTTTCTAAAGGCATAAAACATCAAACGATACAAGGAAACCTACAAAGCATCGTGGGATTGCGGACTTCTCGGGAGAGCCTGGTCGCTCAGTGTGGCTCCACCACAGTCTGACTAAAATTTCATGTGAAGGTTCCCTACATGTCGCCAGCTCATCAGGAAATAAAAGAGAAGAAGTCCAGCTAAATGAAGCTCAGCGACGGGTTTGCAAACGTGAAGCACACTTAAAAAGCCGTGTGTAAGGCACCGAGACATGCGACATCCTTATTATCTTAGCCAAAACATTAGCTGCTTTCAGATTTCATGATAACATCTAACAAATATAAATAGCAGCATTTAGTTGCTTCCTAAGTTAGTAGCTCTGCATCAGGTATGTAGATCAGGACCACCAAAAGTTATATATTTGAGACCTTGTAGGAAATATTTTATTTATAGGAAATATATTGTAGGAAAATCTCTGCTCAGTCTGCCTCCTCTTCCATTCAGTAAGTTCCCAGTTGTGTAAATATAATTCCTGCAATAGGCTTTTCCTAGATAAAACTGTCCACTGAGGCAGTAAATTATTCATTTTCATTAGCTAAGAAGTCCTTTATTTGTTCAGCTGGAATACCAGTTACGTCACATACATTCGTTTCAGCTGAGAAGTAACGTGCGGAATAGTCCAGCACTCCAATTATGGTGTCCTGGTGACCGTTATCTAAAGCAGCGTTTCCAGCGGCAATGATATTGGTGGCCCTGCACACTGGCAAAGTCAGTACGGGAGCCGTTCCTTCCCACCCGTTAATGAACGTGACACGGGTGTTAAAACACAATGCGGTGTCGTTGAAAAAAAAAAAACATCAATAATACTGCTCGGAGGAAAATCTGAAGCAAAGTTGGGCATCCTTCAAATGTGCTGAAAACCAGCACCGAAAGTGGCAGCTCCCACATAATGTGCCGGGGAGAACATGATGACACCAGCTGTAATTTCCTTAACATCTCCAAAGTTCCATTTTACCCTAATTTTTTTTCCTAAATATTTTCTTTATGTTTGTCACAGACGGGTCATGGGCCTCCCGGTGTAATGCCACTGTAATAGGTATAACATCTAAACCCAACGGTAGTTAAACTAATTAATCCATTTAATTTTACTGATCTGTGGTGGGTTGGTACCCCGCCCTGGGTGTCCCCTGCCCTGCGCCCTATGTGTTCTGGGATAGGCTCCAGGCTTCCCCGCAACCCTCACCCGGAATAAGCAGCATAGAAGATGAATGAATGAATGAATGAATGAATGAATGAATGAATGATTTTACTGACTGTGTCTCCAATAAGTCTGACCATGCTTTGCAAGTTTTCATTTTGGTATTTGGAGTGGTTGAACATCAGAGAGGTCAGCTCCATGGCAAAGGTGTCATCACATATCAATGCTGAAGTCAGCAGGGCGTGTTTAGGTTCTGCGTCCAGGCAGTACGTGTGCATGTGCCATACAGTTCAAGGAAACTATTTTCTATCTTGGCAATGCGGTAAACCTTCGAATGGAGGCAGGGCTCTGGCATATCATCACGGATCACCTGTTGGTCACACTCCTCCAATGGCAATCCGGGACAGAGCTGACAGGTCTGCTGTCCATCAGTGTGTCACGCTGCTCGAGAGCAGTAATGCGGTTTGTGGGCAGTCGTGTCTCACCCGTCACCATCACCGTCAGCTCTTTGATTTACATGCTGAACAAAACCGTTACATAACGTGACCTGAATCCACGGGAAGCTGGCCCGTGTCCTTAACACTTAGTCCACTGTAGGTACATTAGCCTTACAGACCACACAATAATGACCGCTTTGTAAGCACGAACAGACAGTGATTGGAACAGATACAACAGCATGTTTAAGCCAGGATTAAGGCTTAAAGACCAGCAAGTTTCACGGAGGACAAAGCTGAACACACAGATGACAACAGCACGATAATGGCAGCAGACTGGCTGATGTTAAGGTTCACAAGATTAGCGCAAGTGACCGACGTCCTCTCTGGTGGTAAGGCTGTCTGCAGGTTTAATGGAAGCGATCAGCATCGTGTGTAGTGTTAAGGTTTACAGGATCGATGCACGTAAACAGTGTCACATCTCATGTTAAGGCTCTTTAATATACCCAGACAGTCATAGTCTGAATTAACATGGGGAACATAATGATTTGAGTTCTTGTTGAGGCAGGAAGGTAGGTCTCAAGCAGGTTTTCAATAAGCACAACTTTTTAGCAGTACGGTACAGCAGTGAAATAGCAGTCATGTGGCTAGATTAATCCCCGCGGGGGTTGCCATCAGGGGAGTAGAACAGTCAGTCTGGGAGGACCTCCCAATCTCTCATGCCAGTCATCACTGTCTCGTGTGATGAAGAGAGGTGAAGATGATGCTCTGACTCAGAAAAGGGAAGCCACTTCAGTGGATCCCCTGCAGCTACAATGTGGCTAATTCTTATTATGGGTGTTTTCTGTGCCTTCATTCGAAAGGCATCACGGCAACAATTGGAGACGTTTACTTTGAATGTGAACTTGACACTTTGTATTTTGATGCGGGGGCTTAGTTACACCCTAAAATGTCTTCCAGCTTCTATTTGGTGTGTCACGTGTGCAGTAGTTGTGAATTTCCTCTGAACACTAATATGTATTGTCAGTACACCTCTGCTTCTGATCTGGAGGAGAGCAACTCTGTGGTTTGTTTTGCTGCTTGTCTGTCTCATCCTTAAATGCCTATAAGGAAGCAGGGGGCGTTGCCCTACACCAGTTTTGATCTCTTTTTTCACATGTATACAGCTGTTGTTCGACCACTGGGAGACGGAAAAGAGATGTTAATATTAGTTTAGTACACACCTCTGCTACCTGTAGACCCATACTCTGTGTACTTTAGAGAAACACTAAGAGGACACATGTTAGGCCTCTAGATGCACACCTCAGTGCTTTGCTTGGAAACCAGTGAGTTGAATTAAAACCCCAATGGGACAGGTTTTTGTCTGGTCACACGCGTCTCCTTTCAATAAAGTACCCTTGGAGCCAAAGCTCTGGCCATAAAGAACATCGGGGAAGCTGCGTGATTCACCTCCAGCTTCGGATAGGGAAAGGTCCAGCAGGCCATCCGTGTGTCTGTTCAGCAGTGTTTAGTGCTGTTCAGCAGTGCTCAGGCAGCACAGAGGAGCTGATTTCTGGCTTCCCTCTTACAGAAGTCTGCCTCCCCCATCCCTTGTGTGTAACCCCTAAACGAAGCTCTGTCCAAACAGATTTCACTGTCCCCACCCACCGCTGCCCCCTTTCTCAGGCACCCAGCATTGTTTAGCTCCCACAAAAAGGATTATTTTTGTCTTGTTTTTATTGCAAAAAGCTATAAGCTAATGACAGTTAACATGCCTGGCACACACCTCCAAAAGCCTTATTTGGCTGGTATTGCCATGGTAGCCAACATGTTTCATTTAAATGTCAGTTGTCTGAAAGAGGAAGCAAGGTTTTATTTGCGGCATAAACAGCCTCTAGAGCTGAGCGTGGATCAGTTTAAATTTTACAAATATGATTTGCTCAGCCTTCCTCAGGCCAGTGATAATTTAATACTGGAACATATTTGCTTAAAAACAATTCAAAGACGTGGAGGGAAATTAATGGTTTTTGCTTTTCTGGCAAAATATCCAGCAAGTATGCGCTGAAACTTTTGTCTGCTAGTACGCTGAATATTTATTTCTGCCCACTGTGGCCAAATTTTCACAGTCGGGCGTCTTCAAGTATTTTATTAGGTCACGAGTTTGGGGGCTGTAAACAGTAACCTAATTAGCCTGCGTGAATTATGTTCACAAGGTTACAATCGCAAGGCATGAAAAGGCAGCTTTCACATGCCAATTACAACACACCAGGAGATTTCTTTATCCACAAGGTTATGCATAATTGTGCACGCTTTAAGCGACGTGTAATTATGAATGGTAAGATGAAGCGCTGTAGAAAAGAAACGCTTTTTGGAGCGGCTGTTTTAGGTGTTTTGGTGCGTGGTGTGCCTGCGTGCGTTCACGTATGTGTGTCGGCGTGTGTGAGTTTGCATGTGTGTGCGCGCGTGTGCATGTGTTTACGTGTGTGTATGTGCGAGAGAGATCTGCATTACCGACCAGCCATCCCAAGCAAACCTCACCTTACACCTCGGGCACTCTGATATTTCTTTTCAATCAACCAATCAAACGGGCCGTCGTTGGTTCGTACTGGTGGAAGGAATAATAACACAGCAGTCATCAAACAGTCAGCGTGCGCGTACGGAGTCCGCCAATCAGCTCTGGCGTCGCCTCCGGTCAGGCGCAGCCACAGACCGAGTGCGGGTATTTCTCCTCTGTCAAGGAGGGGAGGTAAAAATGCGCATCAAGGACAGATGAAAAATAGATGAACGCTGAGTGGTTCTGTTCCTCTGGCGGGCGACTCGGAAGGAAGGGGAAATAAACGAGGAATCCACTAGCGCAGGGCGCTTAAAAAAAGACGGTGATGGCAGGCGCACGGGCGCGTGCATGTGCACCCTATCCCGCAGCTCCAGCAGAACCAATGGAGCGGGAGCGCGGTCCGGGCTCTGTCGGGCTCAGCGTGTAGCAGTCGTGTCTTTGAATGACAGCTGCGAGTAATGACTGGTAACACTTCACTGTGATTACAGAAAGCCATTTTTCTTCCCCTGGCATTTGCGCACCAGCATGTTTTATCTGTGTTAGAACGTGTGGCTGCGTGCGTGAGTGCGAGTGCGTGCGTGTGTGTGTCTGACAGGAAGAAAGGCTATATGACACATATCCACCAAGCGCACAAAATAGTACACGTGCGCTCGGTCCTGTCGATCTTGGGCTGGATTAATACCCACATCTGAAGCTTTACTGGGTCATGTAGGCAGTTAAGAATTTCAAGTACATTTCCCCCTCTTGGGATCAGAACCAAAACTAACTTTGAGTCAACAGTCTTTAAACGGGTAAAAAGGAAAATGAACACCCCGCAGGCTTCGCGTGGCGAGGTCGCTTCAGACAGAAGCATCAGTCATGTGACGGATGGAGGGCCAGGTGTTCCCGGCCAGCTAGGAGCTGGCTGGCTCCTAGGTTGAGGGGAGGGGTACAGCG
This sequence comes from Chitala chitala, assembly GCA_025773905.1. NCBI lineage: Eukaryota > Metazoa > Chordata > Actinopteri > Osteoglossiformes > Notopteridae > Chitala > Chitala chitala. The sequence goes on from JABJVR010000076.1 coordinate 12,257, forward strand.
TTGTCTGTTTGCAGCTTGTGATTGGCAGATTTGCATTTCATTTGGCCCAGCTCTCTGGGCAAACAGACAACAGATGTTCGATTCAATGATTGTTTGCAGCTTGGTCCCTTGTGGAGATATGAGGCAATCCCACAGATATGGACGTGCGTTGGGTCAGATGGCCTGGGGTAGTCCTGAAGAGGCCATATCTTACCCATAAACCCTCAGCACCATCTGAATAAAGAACTTTAAAACATTCCGAAAGTAAAGCGCATCAGTACCTGCCATTGTTGAGAATTAAAAGCATGGAGAATATGGGTGTTTGCTCTCATATGGGGCATTGAGTAAAACAAATCAAGTAAGCAGATGTAGAGGAAAAGGAAGTTCCCATGTCCCTGTGGGTGAATCTTCAGCCGGATGTTGGCAGTGTGCAGTTCTGCCCGGAATAAGAGCACCTGTATATACGTACAGAAAATTATAAGCAAACAGGTAAGTTATCACAGAGCATAACAAACACCCTTTGTTTGGTGTTCACTGCGCCTTCATTACTAACAAACAAGTAGTGTCAGGTACTTCTACGTGCGTTAAAAAAAAAAAAACTTGACCAATGGCCAAGTGACCCAGAAGGAATCTGCTCTTGAACTCCTGTGTTACATTTAAATCAGAATTTCTTCGGTAAACATTCGACTGTTGAACTCGGGATCATAGCAGTCCCGGCTGAGTAAATATTTGTTTCTCCTTCTTCGGAAACCATAAAACCGGAGAAGTGGCGCCCCCTGCTGAGACGTGCCGCCGTAAGAACACCTCAGCCACCTTTGTTTATTTGTTTTGCCGTTCATTCCCTTTTTACATGTAGGATCATTTGTATTGTTTTGCAAAGAAAATAACCATAAATATTTATTGCATATTTGTCTGTCGTGGTTCATCCAATAAGAGAGGCTGCTAGGCAGAGCGTGACGGAAACGTGCTCTCTCCAGACGTTCTTTGAGCAGATGAAAAGGAGGGGCGTGTGAAATGGGGTGAAGTTTAGCAGAGCAAACTGTGCAAACTGGAAGGGGCCAAGGAGCCAAGAATATGGATCAGGTGGGATATTGTTCTTGGAGTTTCTCAGGTGGCGGAAATCCGGTCTGCTGGAAATGTACGGCATGCTGGAATGAAGTTTGCCCGCGGTGCGTGTATTGCCACACCAGCTGACATGACCGTACAACCAAGCGATCGGAGGAGGTGTGGGGGGGGGTCAAAGGTCACCAACATACTACCTACTTCGGTGCCATCCTCTTGGTTTAAACATTGTCATCGGTTTTCCTGTTTTTAAAACGCATTAGGAGGTTAGGAAGGGGGGAGGATAGAGAAAACTTAATATGATTTTATGCAAAGTGTTGGATTGGAGCACGTGTTGCTTTGCTTCTCCTGGCAACGTGTGATGCTGACTTTATTGTGACACACAACTGCTGCTAAAGCTCATGTCATCTGCTCTGTGACTTTACATAGCAAAGACACGAACAGAGCCAGACCGAATGCCTTTGTGTTTATTTCCTCTGTGTAAAGGCAGCATGAGTGTGATCAGACAGACCCGCGTATGACTGAGCTCACGTGCTGAGCCAAAGCAACACCGCAACATTTTTGCGGCACAAATTTCCCTGAAACGAGAGCAAAACGCACCGAGCGTGTAGCATGAGAAAAGGAAGATGTTAGAAAGAAAAGTGCGTTATATCTGGGTGTTGGTGTCATCAGAGATGGTGTGTAACAGCGCAGGGACATGTGAAGGACTACCACGTGTGTTCTGATCCGTCTGATGGGACACTCACTGCTCACCCCCCCATCCCCCACGCAGGCCGTATGTACAGAGGCCAGACGGAAGAGCTAATCGCAGACAGCGGGTGAAACGAGGAAATAAAGGACGGGGGAGTGATGGAGGTCAGGCCGCCTCCCTCCTGCGCTCCCGAGAGATAAGTGTTGAGCTACAGGGGTCTGTATTCAGCTTGAAGAGAAACACGCTCATAGGGAAGGACTCGATGAGGCACCGTCACGCTACACCGAGCTGAGCTGCCTGCATTCTTGGAGACCTGATGGATTCCACCAGGGCTGGAGAAGAAGCTCAGAGATGTCGCAACATCTTTTGCCTGCTCCTCGTCACGTTTTTAGAGGGCCTCACCATAGGTTCTGCTCATGTTTGTTCTCTTCCTTGAACCTCACAACATCGCAAACACTGTGTGTGAGCTGTGGTGAAGATAAAGGAAACTCACATGGCGTTTAACCAATGTTGATGTTATGCCTTTGTGCTGGTGTTAGCAGTTCTACGTCCAGAGGCAGTCCTGTTGGTCTTCTTCCAACGAGGTTTCTTCAGGAGCAGCCACAGGTGCTGGTGCTCAGGACCTCTCCTTGCCTTGCCCCTCTCCCAGTCTGAGCAGGCCTCCATTTCCTCCTGTGCCTTTGCAAAACACAGCTCCATTTGTGACATGTCTGCGGCACCTGCTCTGCCTGCCCTTGGAGTCAATGACAAATGACAGCCGCTTCCTTGTAGCTGCTTTTCCCCCACATTAACGAACAAAGACGTATTCACTTCACGTCAGGCCGGATTGTATCCACCAAGTACGGCCCATTCAGACCCAGGCGGCGGAAAAATGGCCTCTCTGACCCGGAACTCCGAGGAGCCTTCGTCAGGCAATGAAGAGTGACAGGATGTTATTCATCCAAGGGACGTAATTACGCCATCTTAATTATGACGTTCCCTGCACCTTTCCAACCCCCCACGCCAGTCAAAGCCGTCAGGGCCCTGGCACGTACCCTCTGAGCCATCACACACGCAGGGCACACGGAAAAAACTGGCCTGTCTGCGGAGGGGGCAAAGACGAACATCCTGTCCTCATGTCCTGCCCACCAAAGAGGTGCATCACCCACCCATGCCGACCCGTCCCTTCAGTCTTGTCTTGAACAGCAAATTACTGGGTGCCCAAAGATCAACCTGTGTGGGTATTAGACATTAATCACCAACATTCATGTAGCAGTGACAGTAAAGAGGGACGTCTGGAGACGGTGGAGCGGTGTGTGTTGGTGGGGGGAGTATTTGATGATACCCAGGTGTCCCACATCCCAGTGTCACTTGGGACAGCTCCCTTAACTCATCAGTTATGGCAAAGTGTATTAATAACTTCCTGATAAAGCACATGACAGTTTAATTTCTTCACAAAAGCTCTCCTCTGGCTCCTGCCGGTTTGCTGCCGAGTTCCCCATGAGATATGAGGCGCCCGCATCTTTGTTCGGTGTCATGTTCTTATTTGTGAAAAATGATTTGAATAAGGGAGTTAAGATTACGAGGTGTTCCACAAGCCCTCTGCAGTTACAAGGAAGAGCCGAGCTCACAGGTACATAATCAAAGCTGAACTTAAGGTCTGTTCCTCGTGATGGAAAAGTAATTTATCAATACTATACTTAAAGTCTGTTCCCGAACACTACGCGTATATCAAAATACACAGCTCGAGTGTACTTAAAGTCTGTTCCTCATGATCAAGCAATAAATAACCAATGCTACATTTAAGGTCTGTTCCTAATTATATTAAAATACGTAACCAGCTCTATACTTAAGGTCTGTTCTCGTGATCAAAAAATACATAACCGGTACAATCTTTAAGTTTCAGTGTTCAGTGCAGAATTCAGACTTAACCTTGTCAGCTGAAGCCACCATAAATGCCCTTGTCTAATCAAATTTTTGAAATCCTGCATTCAGATCTCAAGAGAACAAAAGGAAATGTGTGTTTAACGCACACACAGGGGTTAGTAAAGTGTGTTAAATCAGCCACACCAGCCTCACTGGCCTCAGTGTGTGATGCTTTATCCTGAACTTTACAGAATATGACCACAAATTATTCATTTTGTGGACCAGTAAGCGGAGTTACAGCAGAGCCACTAGATGTTTCCACGTAGCCTTCGTTGGATGCTATTTTGTATGCAGAAATGACTGAAGAGGTTTTTTTCTTGTCGTTAGTGTGAGCAGTAAGGCCAGAAGGTACAGTAATTAGTCGTACTAAACAAATTGTGTCATTTCTTATATGAGGATGAATATTCTGCTTAATCAACAGAGTAGCTACATGTACAAGGGAAACCACAATGAAAGCAATTATAGCCGTGTTCTTTCTTTCTTTAATGAATAACCCAGTTGTGTGTGTGAAAGGCTAATTCTTGTTCATTTGGGGCTTTTATTGTAACAACAATAAGAATGATAATGGTATAAGTTTACTTTCTTACTTACTGTAGTGTGCAAATAGTTAATAGGAAGTTCATTTGTGTGCAAATAATCAATAGGAAGTTAATTTGTGGCTTTGTGTCAATTCAGTTGTGACTCTTTTTCATCAGGATTAAGGTAAAATATTCAGCCCCCCCCCAACCCCCATCCCTGCATTCTGGACAAAGGTGTAGAAAAGCGGTTCTACAGAACACCATTAATTACCTTTGGCTGTTGGGGAATCTGCTGCCTTCACAATCACCTGCCAGTCACCTGTGTTGTTAGGGTTACAAATCATTACGAACGGTTAGCATTCCAATGCACTCGTGCTCCACTGGCACGGGCTGGGGTGAACGGGTTGTCTGAGTGTGCAAAGGCCTACTGTATGAGACATGACAGCCGGTGTGGCCCATGGAGAAAGTGAACAATACAGGCAAGTCAGGGCAAAGTGCACGTCAGCCTGACCAGAGTGTTCAAATGGGGTGAGGAGGACGTGCTGTGGGTGGTGATGTCACATCTGCTTCATGCAGATAGGCACGGCTAAAGGTTTAGCTCTGCAGTGTGGAACACCCAAGTACATGCAGCGGTTACAGACGTAACGTTTACCCCATCAGCCGAGATTTTTTTTCCTACAGTGGGAGGAATCATCATCAAACGTCCTTGAGGAATCTTCTCACAGGCGTTCGGCAGGTTTGATGAAAGGGCGGCGAGTGGACGGCGTATGAAGAGGCACCTTCTTGCAGAAACGTTCTCAACCTCCCAGCCACACTCTTGACCTGATTTTCTTCAGGCTAATGGCAGCGCATTAGAGCCCGTTCCAGCTTAGCGAGTCTTAAGATTGAGCTCTTCACAGTTCACACAGGTGTCGTGCGCCCAGGGGGTCGTTCTGGCTTCCCTGCAGGTGCTGTCTGCAGGCAGACATGCACCAGGTGGCTGCAGGCTTATGCTGCTCCTGACACATCAATCCCCACGGTACCCCCAGATTCTCTCTCCCTTCTCCACCTTGAAGCTGTTTAAATGTCTTCTCACTAATTACGAGAAACCCAAAGTCCAACAGTAGTGCCTTTACTCATGTCTTAAGAGCACTTGTTCCACTGTTGTACTTCTAACGGGTCAGTCAGCTGGTTCTCATATGTTGGCAGAGCGGTTTCTGCACATATATTTTTCTGTGGGTCTGTGTTTTTATATATCTCCCATGGTTTTACCCTTTGGGTGCAAAGAACACACACAAAAGAAGAATTTTTATTTGATTTCAGTGTAACCTTCACCCCTTGTCTTCACACAAAGCCTGAACGCCAAACCGGAGTAAGTTTGTATAGGTTATTGTCAACTGGTCTTTCACTTAATGTATTTGTTCGCCAGTGGCATAGCCAGAGGGGTGGGCAGGATGGCAGAGGATAGCCCTGAAATCTGATTGGCTACCTTGAGTATTATTCCAAACATAATTGGCTGATTTGAAACCCTCCCATCCTCCAAAATATACTTGGCCACCCCATTTGTAAATTGCTAGAATTTAATTGAATTGCATAGTAGCACTTTAATTAGATCATTTGTCAACTTAAAAAACATTTGATAATCAAGGCTGACAATCCAGGTATGGGAGCACTAGAAGAGTCAATCCAGGACAAAAACATTGAGAGGAAGTAAACAAGAGGAAGTCAGGAAGGTTACAGCAGGAGTTCAGAATGGGAGGCCAATCAGAAACTAGAACACTGGAACAAGGGGTTAGTAATGGACCACTCAGAACTCGTCATGAAACACAGAAAAAACCACAGCAGGAGAAGCCTAATTGGCGACAGCTGAACGCCCAGGTGCCGGCAGGTGTGCTTGCTGTTGTGCACTCGTTACAACAATTACAAATAATTAGCAGCGTAAGTTCATAATGTTTACAGACCCTGTAGTTTAGCAGTATGTAATTAAACCACAACAATTCAAAAGTTTTTTTTTATTATTTAGCTGTGAAGGGATTCTTTATTCCATGGTTTGTTTTCCTTGAGCACATCTTAAAATAAGTAAATATAACTGTAATCTATATGTAACTTTCTTGAGACATCAACTAAATGTTTTAAGGACCGGCGTGAGGATTTCTTGGACTTTGTGTTGTCTTCTTCTCTGGGAAACATGACATTGTTGTGCAGCCGTGACCTTCCTAACCGAGACTCGTTGGAACATTCACGTTGACTATGGTTTATCGAATATGCAGTTTTGTGAAACTCTCTACCTCTGTGTCAACCATTCATCGAGATGGTAATTAATAGTTTTTTTGAATAGTTCAGCATGCTTTCTCGCTTACACAAGAAATCTAATAAAACCGATTGGAATGAGATCTCTTGTGTGAGTTTAGACTGGCAGTTTTTAATTAATCTCTATACCACAGTTGTGAACAATAAATAAATATGTCTAAAAGCATATTTAAAAGTTATTGTATGATTATGTTCTATAATTTAACATCATGTGCACCCCAGAGAATCACAATAAGTTATTCCAGAAATGCCAGAACACAATAAACTTTCTAATATAAAACTCTAATATAAAACTCCATAAAGTAATTGCAATGGCAAACTCAATGGAGTGTGTTTATCTTGGTCTTACACACAGGGATTTGTGGGAAAATTCACCTTGCACTTAATCTCGTGTGCACTGATGCACAGAGGAAGAAAAAAAAAATATTCAGAGGAAATATTTGAATACATTCTAATCAGAAAGCTGATAGATATGTACAGGGTGCTATTCAGGAATATTCTCTGTCACGCAGGATGCTCAGAGAGACAATTTAGGCCTGAGGATCTGTAACAAAACCAGCACTTAAAGCCTTTGAGATTAAACGGACTCAACGTTTCCTTTACACAAAGCCACTTCTGTGAGAACAGCCTGGGATTATCGTCCATTCTTTCATCATTAAACAATCTGCCCAAGTGCCAAGAATGAGTTTAAAACCAGCAGAAGCCTGTTCTCCACCTGTTGTTCTCACTGTGATGCAGGTAGTGGAACAACACATGAGTGATTGACATTGATTTTATACCCATGATCCTCTGGGACATCAGAACTGAAGTCAGCGTAAAATGTTGATGTGACCAGCAAGTAAAACAAGTGATTGATTAAGAAAGATGCTTGAGTAGGTGGAAAAAAATGAAGGTGGAACAGGAATGAAAGTAGAGAAGGAATAAAGCCGAACAAGACATAAAACTGGAGCAGGAGAATGGAGTAAGAATGAAGGTGAAATCAGAATGAAGCAGGAATAATAATGAAGGTGGTGTAAGAATGAAGCTGGAATTAATATGAAGCTGAAGATGGAATGAAACTGGATTAATAATGATGATGGAGCAAGAATGAAGCTGGAATTAGAATGATGCTGGAGCAGGAAAAATGCTAGGCAGGGAATGAAGCTGGTACAGACTGCTATGAAAAGTTTGCATTCCAAAAATGTGAGCAGCTGATTCACCCCCCCCCCCGGAGTCTTTGGCTGTAATTTCACCGAACAAATTTAATTATATAATATGGTCGTTTTTTTTTTTTTCTGTGAGTGATAATTTACAGTGTTTTGTGATTTTGTGGGCATGAGCAAGGCTAAGTGAGTGACACGGTACTGCTGTGATAAAGCACACACCTCTGTCAGTCATTCTGCTTCTCTTCTCTTTCTTCTGCGTGCCGAATGTGTATGAAGGAGGGGGAGGTTTGTTAATTAGCAGTTTCCAGCTCCGTAACAGAAGGAGCTTCTCAAATTCAGCATGTTGAGGAAAAACTAGAGGTAAACATTCGATCACTGTACACAGGGAAGGAAGAGGAACAGGAGATTTTTCATGGTACGGAAGTGAGCCAGTGTTTGATGGTCATACAGATGCATTTGAAGAGGACGCCGGTTTAATTACCGAGGGCTAGAGCAGGCCCGCTTCTTATCGGTCTGCCACATGGGAGGACTTGTTGGCTGGGGGGTCTCGCCCACTGGCAAACCTGATGTTTAAATGCCTGTCATTAGATTGGCATCTCCTCTAACCCTCATCTACCAAGCTTAGGATGAAGAGCCAATGGGAAAAAGAAACCTGTGGTATGGCATTAAAAATAATACTCCCCCCCACCACTGACAAAAAAGTATGGCAGATAATATTACCCACTCACAGACAGTCCAGAGCGACAGGCGTATTCAGAGAGAGACACCACGAGCCTCTAATCAAACAGGAAATGGCTCCTAGCTGCGCTGATAGCATACAGAGCGTAAGTCGAAAACAGGAGCGGTCACCTGTGGGCGTGGCCAGGTGCAGGCATGGTAATATCTGCACCCCGGGAAGACATGAAAATGAGGCAATATTGCAGGACTTCGTGAAGCCGGGTGGCTCAGAATGGTGTCGCCTCCCGAGTCTTCTTTTACAACTAAGACTAGACGTTAAAGAACAATATATATATATATATATATATATATATATATATATATATTTTTTTTTTTACCACGGGGTGTCTTTTGTACTTCGAGAGAGGAATGCAGGTGTTATTTACGTCAGAAATGAAGGCTGCTGCTCCCTGACGTTTGGAACCACAGGAGGGCTCCGAAGGATCCGGCCGTTGTGTTCAAACCGTTGTGTTTCCTGAGCTGTATCTACGGCGTTTCTATGTGTTCTTCCTGATAGTCCTGTGGTGCAAATAAGCAATCAGTGTAGTGGAACGTTAGCCTCCCTTTCAGGTGTCAACCCCTGGGCTGATTGCATATCACAGCCTGATTACCGCATGAAATCACCTCGGGACATATCACGGAGGAAGGAAAAAGGAATGAATAAATCTAGAATATTGACAGATTTCTTTCAAATTATGACCTTCTGAATTTATAGATAGACAGACCGTGAAAATGTCAGCGTAGGTAAAAGGGGCCCTATTTGCAATCCCCTGTCCTTCCATCACAAAGAGAAAACACAGAGCTGCAGGAGGAGGCTTGGCTCTGCTGGAAACGTCTCCTTCTTCCCCTTCCCATCCCCTAGGCTTGCAGAACATGGCGCCAGGCAGACTCTGGGGCTGCCAGCGGCCAATTTCAGCTCCAATTGAGGACAACGAGCCATGCGACCACAGCCTGATCACATGACCAATCTGGTGAGGCGTTCTTTGCCTGCCTGACAGCTGCCACCGCTAAGACTGGGGCGATTAGCTTGGCCTGTCAGGGGAGGAGTCACTGCCAGTGTCCACCCTCGCTAACGCCAAGTTGTCCAGATCTGTATAAAATACCCCCATTCAGGCCCCCCACCTCTCCAAAACAATCTCATCTCTGCTCCTTCCTCTTCATCTCCATCCATTCATTTTTCCATTAAACCTGCTCTCGCTTTTCCTTCCGAATTTATTTGTTCATTCCGTCACCACTCCATTTGTCGGTTGCTCTCCGAGCCCCTCTCCCCCCCACGCCCAACCCACCCATTCATTTCTCTAACTCGTCTTCACCTTTTACTGTTGATCCACGGTTTTTCACCCACCCCCATCGCCCTTGATTTATTTTTTTTTTTAACAGACACATAACACCAAAGAACACATGCGAGGATGCGGCTGTGTCAAAGGGACTGAAAGAGCCGTTTGCTTTTGGCGCAGTGACCGGCTCTCACTAATGCAGACCTCTGATGCGAGATGGCAGACGGGCATGATCTCCTGTGCCCGACCCGTAATCTCCACGTGGGTTGAGGGAAACTCGGGAGTTTTGTTTGAGCTGTGCACGCTCTGTTAGCTGTGTGCTATGATTCTGGCTGTGTTAGCACAAAAGCATTCCCTGGCTGTCCTGTAAGCCACGTTTAGCATAATGAAACGTAGGAACCAATCACTGCGATTTAAAAGAGAATGTGGGCTGACAACCTGCATGCTTTCTGCTTTTTGTTGAGAAGCCTAATGTGTTTTATACTCGTTGGATCGCATGATGGTGTCTGAGTGTGTATCTAGACACTCTCCATCCTCACACTGTCTCTTTAGCACAGAACTGTGATTCACACAGTCACGTACTGACGCGCAGTAGGATATTCGTGTATGAACACACACACACACACAGGTAAAGAGAAGGGGAAACGTTCACAGGATGCTCCTCTTTGAAGCTGTGTGTTACAGGTATGCACAGGTAAAACCCCCCCCTCTCCCCTCAAGGCACTATTTTCCTGAGAACATTCAAGTGGTGAAGTTCAGCTTTATTAACCTGTCTCCTTCGGAGCTTCCAGGAGGAAAGGCATTGCGCCGGTCCGCTTCTGCAGGCCATCCAATAGGACGCTGACTTCGGACACATGTCAATTTTGTCCGGTAATGACTGCGAGCGGGGAAACTGCTCGCCGCTGATTACAGCAGGAGGACTCTCTGACATTTTCTTAAAAAAGGCTGCAACAGAACTGGTCATGGCTGAATGTCAGTCCGGCACATTACCGCCTCGCTTTCCATAACGAACAAATGGCCTTCGAAAAAATGCCTGCCCACCCCCCACCACAGGCCAGAATTACACATAATTTAAATCTAACAAACATGTTATGAAACTCGTAATGCTTCTTACCTTTCCTACTGGCCCCCCCACAACTCGCCCTCCCCCTCTACACTAGTGTGTTTCGATCAATTTCCAGCTTCAGTGAAGATGAAGAAAGATAGAGGGAGAAAATTGGAAGTTTGGTTTAAAATGCGGACAAGCGTGGCTTTCTGCTTGACGGCCTGTGACATCTCCGTGCAGTGCACTTTGCGAGACAGAATAGGTGTTCGTAATAGAATTCTCCCGCAGAGGAGGTTAATTACATTCCAGGCCTATGAAAAAAACACAGCGCCTGTCAGTTTCAGGGATGGTAAAGTGACCCTGTCACTATCTTAACCTGGAGTTTTTAATTCCAGGTTAATTTCTAACATCACTGTGCATTACCGCTGGCGCTTCTGAAAAGCCGCGGAGAGGTGTGAATGGGGCAACGCCATGTTGGAAAGGCATGGAGAAAGGATGTAGATTCTGGAGGATCCAGGGATGTGAATTGGGCATGAGGGTATATGACACACCTGTGCATACCTTCACAGGTCCCGCTGTGACGTCGCTCGTGTCAGAGAGGCAAAATCGCAGCCGCGGCTCCTCGCACCGCCGTGCGTGACTCGTCTATGCCGTGTCAATGAATAATGCGGACAGGTAATTTCAGCTGCAGCTGCAGACGGGACCTCGTGAGGCTTATTGGCTTATCCTGTGCACAGATGGGTAGTTTATTGAGTAATTTTAATTTACTTTAGTCACTTTTCTGTTTGCTATGCAATAAAAGATGTTTGCAAGAAGTTTTCTTGCAATTCTGAAAACCAGCTTTGCTCATTTTTATTTCGTGTGCCTCCTTGTTTAATGTCGCCAGTTTTTTCTTCTCTCCTGCGGAGTTTTTTCAACCGTGTAATTTCCCAGTGTTTGACAGTCATCTGTCAAGCCTCTTCCTTCACCCAGGAAATCTAATGAAGACGCAGTTCTGACTGTAAATCTGACATTTTGTTCTGATTCAAGGGCAGGCGGTGCTTCTCTCTAAAAGAAAAAAACAGTTCAAAAATCCTACCATTCAACAAACAGCAGAATCTCTGAAAATTTTGAAAAAACAAACGTCATGTGAGATGCCACTAATGATGGTTCCTTAATTCACATCTGTTTGACATTAACATGAGCATGCTTCCAGAGAGATAAGTCTTTTTTTAAATAGAAATACCACGTTTGACATTGAGATCTGAAAGTAAACACACTTGGTTCATTTGCACAGAGTATATGCTAAATCTGAGATGTTCTGATTTTTAACTTCTTCTGCAATTGTGGACGTATTTCATGCTGTTTTTGGAATAGCCCCGAATACATCCATACCAAACTCTGCTCTCCAGTTTACATAACTGCAGTAGAAATATTCACATTGTATTGAAAATTTACATAAAGATAAAGCATGTAGCGGGAGTTCTGTTTGGGTTCGGGTTACAATCTGTTTGACCCTCTGTCTGGTTTTGGCTGGCAAATGTTTTGGCAAATAGTGAAGTTCATTTTAATTTCTGGAACTAGGACAGTACATTTGCTGTAGGGACCTTATAAATTCTCATATCCAGGGTTGCAAATTTTAATGTAGTTTACATTTACCTTTGTCCGCAACCTCGGCTCCAAAGGCCAGTAATGCAGCAGCTTCAGAAGACGTAAAATTGCAGCTTTCAAGAGCGTTTTCTGTTGTACTTCTTTGCATTTCTCAGGGAAAACCAATTCATAATAAGGATATCTTTGATTTCTGCTATTAGTGGGATAGACCCAGTGAAGGACAGTATGCTTAAAAGGCTAAAATATAAGATGAAAAAAAACAAAATATAATAATACAAAGAACAAGAAGTATAGCAACTCAACTGGTCTAGGACTGCATTTATGCATGCGATGCATGTGAAGACATCGCATTTTACCAAACTGTTTTATTCATGTGTCCATGTAGATTAAGTTTTATAGCTCGACTTGTGCATAATCAGTGTTCCGAGATGGCTCCCTGCCTTTCATCCCCAGCAACCATATCAGCCCAAAGGACACAGCGCCAGACGCAGAACTGGAGGTCAGGGCTGCTCTGATAATGTCCACGTCCACCTCAGGGGCTTGCAAAGCCCCCTGGGACATTTAGGGAAGTGGGAGGGCTGCCTCTGCTTAACCGTGGGTGGGTGGGGGGGTGGGGGGGTCTCGTGAGGCTCTTTAGCTACCTCCACTGTGACAGATGGATCTCCGGAGGTTGGCACGCCTCAGCACACTCACCGCGGCTGCCCAGAGTTTAACGTCTCAGCTTTTCGCAGCCTCGGAGTGCTCTGACTGAGGGCTCAGTTCTGCTGCTCCCACTTAATCCCAGACCTGAACACCGTCGACTGCTCTCCATGGTGCTGAATGCCGTTCTGTCACAGATGAGCCTGAGCACCCTCTCACGCCTCTCGGCACGCGCCATTTTAATAAAGCGCTGCCTTTTTAGGGCTAATTTATCGCCAGCTCTCCTGTATTATTTAATCGATAAAGCATTAAACGCCACAGCGGCCGGTACCATGCACCTGAGGAGTGGCTGTACTGCCGAGGCGGCTCAGGAATCATTCTATCTTCAGCCTGTCGGCAACAGAGTAGTCTTCCTCAGGCTGTTGTTTTCCATAATCCAAAATCAAAGCTTTTGGACATTAAGGTTTGAAAAAGGACCAAGAAATCTTTTTTCCCCAAAACCTAACCATCTCATTTTAAGGATTAAGTCAGGTCTTCCTGACGGACGTTTAGCATCCCAGCCAATCACAGAATCACAATCACTGATGTTCTGTCTCCTCTGTGATGCTAAATAATTTCTGAATGATGACCACGGTGAGCTCCTCACACACATTAATGGGTAACATCCTCATCTAAAGTAAATGTAAGGAACAGGCGAAGCAAACCAGCTCGGCTGCGATGAAGCCGTAGCGTGATGCTCAGTGTCAATGAGTGCCTCTGGTTTCCAGCGTGGATCTCCGTCTACGGAACCATTTCTTCTCCTTCTGCCCAGATGGTCCTCCTTGAATTACAAAAGTAATTTAAGGAAGAGATCCATTTGCAGCCCCGTCCGCGTGGCTGTGAATAGCCGCGGCACATAAGCGAATAAAACACAGTTTCGCTGTGGACTCTCTTTGACTTAATGGGAAATTTCAAATGCCTGCTTCATGACAACCTGTGAGTGAGTGACGGAGCCTTTTTATACACAGCTCTGCTGGGGTAGGGTTGGGAAACCAGACAAGCAGGCATTGCAATTCTATTTAATTTTATAGTCTGTCAGGCTTATGAATCTGTGTATTAAATATAAGTGGAGTCCAATGTGCAGAGTGTGAAAATTACCTTTTTAACCAGACAACAGAGGTTCTGTTGCACCGTTGTTGTGATTAAATAGGAAACTATGTATCTACATATCTATGTAGTATGAAGATTTAAAATAACGCTAGAAACTTATAATTCAGTGAACCGCACCTGTAATAAGCACATTAAACACCAAGTGCTCGAAACATCACTTAATCACAAACATGTGGTTTGTTTATTACGTTGTATTATTCAAAAAGGAAGAGTTAAATGACATGCAAAAGCATTTTTCAGTGTCGTAGTATTTGGCTGAATCTCACCTTTGATGCAATGTGATTCCGTTTATGTTAAGTGGGTTGAACTGATTGCCTGACAGTGTTGTCTGTTCTATTCTTCCCATATGGTTAACCGGTAACAGCGGTCGCTGGAGTCAAAAGCAATCTGAAAGTAACAGCAACGGTAGAAGCTTATTTACTTCTGTCTGGCTTCTGTGATTCTGAGTGTGAGTATTTGGTTGCATAAGATGCTGGAGGGTACATTATCCACTGGGGAAAAAAAACTTGTCTATTTCTAACACTCCACTATAAAAAAACACACAAACACAAAGACACAGAGGTTCTGCAGTGCTGCCATAGAACATGTTTTGTAATATACTGTAAGATATGTATGTAAGTATGTTATTTACATTTATTCTTGTGTGTGTGTTTGTGTGTGTGTGTGTGTGTGTGTGTGTGTGTGTGTGTGTGTGTGCGTTTTATTCACTATACAGTACAAGCAGTGAGCAATGTGTGTGATGCTTTTGGTTCTCTGTCTTACTGCTTCAGAACATTAACTCACCTTGCAGGACTTATTTGCATGTAACGACACACAGGAAATCTGTGCAGCGCTGCAAGGGACCGCTGCGAAGAACCTGAGCACCGCAAAAGAATAATTACAGACGTAGAATGCAATGTTAATTCAGCGTCCAGGCTGCCTGGGGTGTAAGTGGGAGGTAATGTCTGAACAAGGCACTTGGTGACATGGGAAAGTCTTATACAAGGTGTGTGAGTCATCTAGCACCGATGGGATTTAACGAGAAATTACCAGATTGCACAAAATTGCACAATATCACAGTGTCTTTGGGTTTTTTCACAAGTTCGGGACTGATGTTCTGAGAATTTCATTTTCTTCACGTTCTGACGCGATTCCAGTGCCAGCGCTGGTAATGTGGCGTGAGGTGGTGTCAGGGGCTGGTTACTGTCGCTGTTTCACCCTTGGGCACAGCATGGCATAAATTGAAATGGTCAAACACTTTGATGCTTTGGGTCAGGAATTTTTTATCACTGAAAGCAAAAGCGCTACACGCTCACCCCCCCCAAAGTTGGAGGTCGTTAACAAACACTCACATGAGCCTGAAGGTGACTGTGGAAGACCTATATATGTCCTCACATGGGCTGGAGTACACTCTATCACATCGGCCCACCTGCAGATGAATCCAGATGTGTCACTTCACTAATATCCTGCACTATGACACAGACAGACCACTGACAAGATTAGACAATAGAAGGTTCTGCCATTCAACAAATCAGCTTTCAGTAATCCTAAATTTAACTGATTCTGTTTCCAAGCTTGGATTCCTGACAATTAAAATAAAAAAAGGAATTAAAAAATAAAATAAAAACATTTTATAAAAATCACATTGAGAGGTTTTAAGGAGACTGTAAGTCTCTCAAATTCTTGAAATATTTTGTTCGTCTAGTTAATTTTAAATAAAGCTTCAAACAGGAGCAGTGAAAGTAATATTTAATTTTTATTTTCCAGAAGTTAATTATATTTATGCCTGAGCGAGGTCTTCAAGTTCAGCTGTCTGTAATATGTAACATTTTATAGTTATGAAGCGTCTGCAAAATATAGATAAGGTATTCAATTAACAGGGCTATAAAAATCCCAGGTACTAAATATTAATCATCCTACATATTGCTTTGATTTTAACTGCTTAATTACAAATACACCAATTCTGTGCTGTGTGTCCGTTATTTACTGTGCTTTTTGTCATTTGAAGCATTTATCCAAGTCGTCCGGTCTGCCCGCTGAAGACTAAAAGTGCCAGGGTATGAACGGAGAGGGAGAATAGATTAGTGTTATCCAGACGGTAATTCAATGCTGAATTCACTTTTTCAAAACTCTTCACGAAGTCAGCACGACAGCAGACTGCGTGGGTTCCGTTGCAGCAAACACAAAACGCATTCAATAACAATATTTTCAAAATTCATAAATTCTTACGTTAGTCAATCAAAACAGCCAGCAATAGTGCAGGAATCAGCAGCCTGTCTTGCAAGTGTTTGCATGCTCTGTTCAAAATGAATATATATATATTCAGTGGAAGGCTGCACCCATGCCACCCAATAGATAGAGTATAAGGCTTTGATGGGGAAGGCTTCCTGGGTGCCATGTGTGGCTGCCCCCAGGGGGGTGGGCTAAACGCAGAGGACAAATTTCACTGACATGTACATGTATGCGATGACAATGGGAAAAAATGTTCATTGTAAATCGGGGAAAACTTGTAAATAGATGGAGTGATTAATCTACCTGTCCAACACCTTCAATTTGTGTTACTGCTACATTCTGAGATGAGATGTTTTGACACCTTGACTGCATTTTGGGTGTAATGTTGACCGTTGAGCCGAGCTGTATTATTGTACAGAGAACTCTGTGAAGGGTTTGGAAACACTGAATTCAGTCCTGAGGTATGTCTGCAACCAGTGGCACAACACTGTAAATAATTTTGTGGTCCACCGAGTCATACAATTAAAATATTCAGAGAATAGATGCATGTTTTAAAAATCCAGGAAAATATGAAATAAATATAAATAAATTGTATGCAGGCAAGTTTAGATGTGAGTAAAATCTCCAGCATTGTGCAGCAGAAGGCTACATCTCCAGCAGACATAGCAGGTGAGTTTTAGGACAATGAAAAAAGATTGTGTGTATGTGTGTATATGTGTGTGTGTGTATGCACTTTAGGATGGAGGATGAGATAACGTAGGATAAACATATACAGTATTTTGAAGCCACTTAACCTCAGGTTCAGCGCAAGTGGTTTGGATTTGAGAGGATGGAAAAACAGTCTTGAGCCCCCAAGAATCTGCCTTCAGACCCACACAGGTTCATTAACATCCTGTTATTTTACTTTAGAGAGTAGGTGCAGAACAACAAAGGCATTTTTGGACATGTTTAAATGGTTAAACATCAGTTGTACTGATCAACATACAAGTCAGTGTTCGGTGTCTTTGAGCACAGGGATTTCTCTGTGTTGTCAAGCTACAACAAGGAGGGCAGCACACGAAACGCCCAATCTCTTCTGACAGGTCATGAGTTTGAGTAAGGATGTCCTCACGACACACACACACACACACACACACACACACACACACACACACACACACACACACAATGTGCTTCCACCAGCATCACTGCAGTCCTCAGGCCCCGTCAGCCTCGGCTCATCGATCGGCGGTCAGCGGCTGATGCGACGGGCTAATTGGCAGGCCAGTCAATCGCAGCCAGTTAATTCACAGCAGCCAAGAAATGTCACGGACCTCTCGGTGGCGGCCGAGCGAAGCTAGCCAGCTGCCAGGCTGGTGCTGGGGTCCGTAACAGAGGTTCGGCCCGGAGGGACTGGGGAGCTGTCTCACTGGATATCCCGGGTTTAGACTAGGTATGAACACTGGTCCAGACCTTGTCTTATCTACCGCCATGCTAACACTGCTCTTACCTCGCTGTGTGTAAGCAATATTTCCATCCTTCTCCCTGGAGATTTATCTGGCTGTTGAAGTAGAAAATGAATATTTTACAGTTCACTTGTCTGATCAATTACCTACAAGCTGTTGCAGTATTTTGTAGCTGGTGGGAGAGCATTGTAGGTGATGATGGAGGAGTCTGGGAGGAATCTCTTTGACAACTACAGAAACGAGGAGAGAAATTGCAAACATGTTTGTCTCCCATTCAACCTGCTTTTTTTTGTCTTCACACATCTGTGAGGCGCTAGGATTGCTGCTAAACAAATTAAAGTGTTGGAATTATAATTACTCTCAGCTAATTTGTGGAGGTTACAAACACACTGGGTTGATTAGGCCCTGCTAAGAGCTCTTTGATTCAAGGCCAGGTAGAATACTACGCAAAGTGTGTCCTATTGTACACCATCTGGAGGGTTAGCAATCTCAGGACTGGTGATGCTCGTAAGATACGCAAGCCTTATTTTCTTGACAAAGACAGAAGGGAGAAAATTACTATTGAGCATGTAATTATGTAATGAGTTTCCCTCCCACTATTTTTGAGATGAGCTTTTTCACTTTTGTTTCATCCATTTAAAGCATGTTATACAGATACACACCTACACTGTAAATGAATTAAACATTACAGGAGCTCTTTGAACTGAAGCTGAACTGTCTACACTGGGTTTAATGTACTTCACCAGTATCTTCTCTCCCAGGTTCTGAAACCATGCTCCCACATCTCAGCATCTGGTTTCAGAACCTGGAATAAATCTGGTTAAAATTCACAAAAATGTATTCCTTGTATGACCAAAAAAGTCAATTTATCTAGTGCTGATCCATCTGAATGAGATGTAATACACTCAAATATTAATTTCTGATTTAATCACTGCCTCCGAATATATCAGGAACATCGTGCGGGGCATTTTATAATCATGTCTGACCTAGATACAAAGAAATAAATAGATGCAAAAAATAAATAAATAAAATATTCATCAAATATCAGCACAATGAAACCACCGGATTAAAAACCAATCTTTTCTCTCCCCCCCTACCCCCGGTCAAAAAATACTGAACAACCATACACGGCATTCAGCAGCCTAGGGATCGAAGGTGGGTCAGAGATTTTGAGACAGCCTGCACTAGTGCGTCTTTGCTGCCTGCCGATCTTCCTGGTTGCCCCTTCCACGACCACGCGTGACTTTTTAATTCCTCGCAGGTGCTGTCCCGGCTGGCCGCATCCTCGTTTGTGAGGATCGAGGAGGAGTGGCGACGGGCGTCCACACACTCATTTGAAAGTAGCGGTCTACCATTGCAGCCTTTCCTTTGTTCCCAACAAAAAGAAAGAAAGAAAGAAAACGTGACTCTACAACAAATAGCCGCAGGCAGGTAAATACTCCGAATTTACCGCCTGGATTAAAGGGGAAACGTAACGTTCGATGGCCATGTTATCTTGCCTGTCGCATCTGCAGGCTGCCACTTTTGGCTGGTGCTGTGTGCTCACACCAGATACCTGCCGGCGCTTGCAGCATTACCGTCATCGATGAGCTCTGTGCCCGGACGGGGCGCCGGATGCTGCGCGGCTCACAGTGCCCGGTGCATTACATGTGCCGCGTGCCGCTGCGCCTTTAATGACCGCGCGCGCAGGAGCACGCGCTACGCTCAAAGGAGCGGCACCATGTTTTATTCAGCACTCTGAGCGTGCACTTTTCTTTTTGAACTGTGAAACCTTTCAGTTGCTGACACCACCGTATGAGGCTGTATTTCATAAAAATCTTTGGACTGAATTAATTTAAGTTACAAATCAATTAAGGCCAATTAACCCTTTGAATTAAATGCTTGGGATCTGTAATTTATTTTGAACGCTTATATTTTGATACATAAAAAATTTAGAATTTACAGGATCTTGATCATTAAGTGATTATTTATGAGCTTTTTGCAGTCTGCTGTTTATGTACCCTTTACTTAATAAGAAATGTCCCTGTAGCATTTTTAAAGTACTATTTAGAAGATGTACTGCAAACACTGCTGCTATGTGTAATGTTATATATTTTATGGGTGGTGTTTGACTTATCACAGCTGTCTATATGTAATATTAAGGATGAAAGAGACAATATTTTAAGTTCTAGCACTTGGTGTCACGAGCCCAGTACCGTCTGATGTAGGTTTGTTTCTCAAGCAGGGCGACACAGACAGGTATTTTGGATTTATAAACGGATACAAAGGTCACATTTTTCCACATTCCACAATTCATAAGTTTGAGGAAATAAACTTAGAAAAGGACAGGACATTGCACATACAGCAATAGTGAGAGATCGTTCCAAAAGTAGCGCTGTTTGGTCGGGCATAGTTCTTTGTTTTAAACAGTCAAGCGTGCACTCCGGAACATCCTTCACTTTTAGTACGGATTTTACGGTAGAATATTACTCATCTGTTTCACGGACTACAGTAATGATGTCGTAAAAGTGGGGCTGTATGTAACTAAGCGGTAAAATGCAGGGATTAGCGAAAAGCCACACAGGAAAGGTCTGCGGAAATCTGCTGCTAAGGATTGAGTTCACTGAGGTCAATCCCACCCTCCAGCACTATTAATTAATAGTAACGGATCCGCCACATTGCGGCGGTCAATTCGCTTGGATCATTCAAGAAATGACTTTAAGAGACGGCAGGATCAATGAGTTTCTAGCACAGAGGTGAATTAGATAAGACAGACGGCAACTGGTCTCTGCAGGATCCCTCTTTTTCTACATTTTTTTTCTTGGACTGTAATGGCCATTTAACAGGACCAGATATGCATGTTGTATAGGATGGACTACAGACGTGATCTCTGGAGGCATTGCCTCAACCCCAAGGGTTGTGGGTTCAAATTTGGTTCTCGGCCTTGGACATGTTGACTTTGCATGCCTCTGTGAGTGTGTGTGTTTCCTCTGCCAGTCCAGGGGTGATGTGTTTAAACTGCATCGAGTGTGAGTGTGAGAGCCCTGTACTGACCTCGTAACCTGTCCAGGATGTGCTGCCCTGTGTTGCCTGAGACAGGCTCTGGGTCCTACATGACCTTGCATTGGATAAGTGCCAATGAATTAATAAACTAACGTTGTGTTTAATCCCTAAAATGAAACCCACTTCCTCTGCTCTACTGTCTGACGGCTCTGGACATGCAGTATCACCTCGAGCAGAGGGGGTCGGCATCCTGCGGTTTTGGAGCCACATGCGACATGCGACACTTCCACCCCCCTGCAGTAGTGTTTCCTGTAATGGGAGAGGGACCAAAAATGGCTCTTTTGGGCTCTTTTGATAGTAAAGGTTGCAGATCCCTGACGTAGGGTGACCCTAAGGCAGAATCAAATTTGGTGAGGAAAACGTACAATGTGCAATTCTTGTCACGTCTCTGCAGTCCAAATGATGTTTCAGAACCTAGCTGGCACTTTCCTTCTAAATTTAATTTGTTAATTGGGCTCTGCTGAAATATTGAACTTTTGGAGGACAGGTAAACCTGTACACTTAGTGAGGTAGACAGACGTTTCTATCAGTGGATATGAGTTTGGTTGATTTTTATTTCTG
This sequence comes from Chitala chitala, assembly GCA_025773905.1. Classification (NCBI taxonomy): domain Eukaryota; kingdom Metazoa; phylum Chordata; class Actinopteri; order Osteoglossiformes; family Notopteridae; genus Chitala; species Chitala chitala. The sequence continues at coordinate 33,522 of JABJVR010000076.1, forward strand.
TAAATAATGGAGCTATAGCACTTAAGTTTTGGCTTAGAAGTTACTGCACCATAATGGAAGAGGGTGACTTCAACTGACTTCATCCTGAATCGACGTATATCACTTAGACATCCTATTAGGTAAAGAGGCCACATTCATGCATGGAAAACTTATCTCTGTTGAGCAAACAGAAGGATCCTTTGGTGGTTTTAGACCCAGATGAGAGACCTCCAGATTTCAGGTTCTCAGACGTTACATTTAGTAAACGCTTCTGTCTGATGCAACTTACAATATTTCACGTACACGTTAGCATTTCAGTTATTTGAACCAGGGAACTTCCATATCCCAGCCTGGTGTTCTACTCATTGAGCCAGCAGGCTGCAGTGAAGGTTGTGTTTAGCCAACCGCTATATTAACATATAGCTGCATAAGCAGAAACTTAAGAACTCGGCTACAGGTCCTCAAAAAGTCAACAGAACATAATCTCCTGTTTGTGTCAAACCTTATGCAACCGGTGTCATATGTGTAGATCCTGTCGGTTGTCATTGGTCATTTTATGACATTCCATGGAAACCTTTGCACTTTTTTTGTCACACACAGGTGACCGGGGTGAGTAACCACCCGATAAATGCTTAAGATCAAATAATCAGGCAGTAGTTTGCAAACACATTCAGACTTTAGGATCCATGGTTGAAAACGGTTTGCATTTTTTGAAACCATATATTTTCAGTTATAGAAGACCACTTTCATACTCTATTATCATGTACTAGTTTTCTGTTGTTTTTGAAGATACCGTTCTCAAATAAGAAAATAGTCTTGTGTTAGGGGAAAAATGGAATTCATATAAGAAATTTTTTTCCATACGGAGCTTAATCTTGTGGTTTCCTGTTCAAAGATAATAGTCTTTGAAACCATCTATTTTTCATGGATTGCTCAGAAAATCTCCCTGCAGCCCCTCTGGCACAAAGGAGAAAAAAAAAACAACTTTCTCAACAACTTCCACAAACCTTTTACCTACTTCTGCATAGCAACCAATCAATTTTCTCCATAATTGTTGCAAACAGTTAGGAGCTCGAAGTGGCCACTTACATGGTATACAGCGGCGGCTACCCTTTGATTCCACACAGTAAAAACGTTAAAAGGGGAAAAACAGCATGATATTGGAAATAATTGATGCTATATAATGTGATGCATTCAAATGGATTGCACCTGCGGTTCTGCGGGAATCTTCGCAGTCGTCGTCTGCGCTGTGTCTTTCTTAAGGGTTTTGAAACAAATTCCCCACTTTCTGAATCCTTCAGACTGAATTTTGGTAGATCTGCTGCAGTCACATGAAAAGGAGGCGTCGTATAAAACTGGCAGCAGACACAGTGGAGTCTGTCAAACATTAATCATTGTGAGCTTTGCCAGAGAAAAGATAAACAGGATGTGGGCTTGAGGTAGAACCTGAGATGACTGTCTGTGTGAAGTCATGCATAGGGAAAAAAAAAGTGAGAACATTGTGTCCAAAGGTGGGACTGCTAATTTACGATAAAACATGAGCCTTAAGTAAAAAATGTCATTTGTCACGGTCAATTACCTTAAGTGCCTAAAAAGCAAACTAAGAAGAGGTAGAGAAAACCCACATAGCATTCGCCTACAGCACTGGAATTTGTGCTCTTTCTGTAAACACTGGCACATCGGGCCCTTTGGGGTCACGGGGCCAGTGTCATTTCAATTAGATGCCGTTTATTTTCCACAGCTCCCGTGTTTTGCTACTTCTGTTGGTCGGTGATTGGTCAGGAGTCATGACAGCAACTGGCGATGAGTTAATTGCAAACGAAATTCACGTCTGATCGGCGAAAGATAACGTGGCCTAAACAGTTATTCCAACGCAATATATGCCACTATGGTTTGTGTTCAAAGAGATAAAGGAAGGCAATGATAGGTGAACAGCGTGCCCAAGTGCTCTCTGGTACACTCCGCTTTCAGACAAATGCCATTGCAGTGACCTTTAACTTTAAGAGCCGTCGCTGGAAATCTGGTCAAGTCGCATGAGGCCTCCAAACCAGCAAGCACACAAACCTTTCTAGAAACCAGCTTGCATTGATCTTCTACTGACCATCCAGGGCATTGTCAAAAACAGGACTGAAGGAATGGAAAAATAATCTTTGTTTATTACAAACTCTCTCGTCTCTCAAAACTCGATGACCTTTCTGAAGAGGTCATCGAGTTTTGTGAAGGCTTGTGAAAGCACTGCACTGGAGCACACTTTGACCTGCTCCAAGACTATCAGGACCTCCTACGTGTCCAATGCAACACTGAGGGGTGCTGTGTGGGCCCTGCAGGCCTGCTGGCCTCGGTGCACAGTCCACATGGACTCCTCTAGGAATAAGGCAGGTCCTCACATGACAAGTACTGCTGCGCAGGTTGTCTTACACATCATTTTTGTACATTGGTTTTGCAGCAGAGACATACGTGGTGACATTTTCTCATTGTTGCTGTTTTTTAATCACCATTTTTATAATTTCTTTTAAATATTGGTGTAACGGCACAAATCGAGAGCCCTTGTCCAAGGGTACAACCTCAGCTCACGTTTTGGGAAATCAGCGAACACGTGTCCAGCGGTGACCGTAGAAACGATGATGCGTACAGTCTTACCGCTGCAAAGGCTTCCAATCAGAAAGGGGGGTGATGGGAGGAAAGGGGCGAATTTCATATTCCCACCACCTTCCTTTTTCAAAGCTTCTATCATGTCCAGGGGGAGCAGCGGTAATATTGCTGTTCTTTTGTTCTCAAAGGGATCCCGATGGTCGTTTTGAAGATTAACATTTTAATATGGTCGCCAGGGTGTCACCGTGAGTGGATTGGAAAGTGCCCTAGTTATGGCGATATCTCCCCCTATGCAGAATCAAGGCTTCAGCACAGATTAAAGCCCACCCCCCCACCAGGGGTAACTGAGTATTTTAACAAGTCTGAATATGCTTCTGACTCATCTGAGAAGACTACAACCGTTTTAACTTAAAAACGAGGTTAATATTTTAATTAAGAAGAATTAACTTGTAAAATCCCTGTCATTATAAAATGTATGCATATATCAGTGCACTGAGTATACCCTTTTATTTTCAGCCAGGAGTGTATATATATATATACTGATCTTTGTGTTCTTAAGAAGGGTACGTATGTGCGATACTCATTCTGCCAACTTTGTCTTAGATGGATCAGATTTATTATTATGCTTTTGAGGGTTATCTGAGACCTTTATCCATAGCCACTTAATTTTTCCATCAGTTACATAGCTGTTTTTTCATTTGAGCAGTTCAGGTTAATAATGTTGAGTTCCTGGGACTTGACTCAACAACCTCCAGGGTTACCCACACAAAGCTGTGACCACTATCCTGTCTGCTGCCCTACTAAGATGACCTTGTAAAGGACTTCTGCTATCCACAGCTTCTCATGTATTAAAACCTACAGGTGTGAAACCAGAGGTTAAAAAGCTATGTACGAGTATGTAAATAAAGCGTGACATTTCTCGTGTATGGAATCGAACACAGGTTTACTGCAGAGGCAGTGGGTTTCCTATACCTCATCGTTGTGTCGTGGCTGTCTCTCGAATGTAATGCGATTGTTCTTGACTGTTGTGTTAGGAGACTGTAGCTGAAAGGCAGATAAATGAGCCTATAAGGTTGAGTGTAGATTTTGATTTCCTCACTAAAGCAACAGATCATTTATTTGCTGGGCTGAAAAACTGTATTTCTATCTATCTGTAAAGCTGGCGGTTTGCTGTGCTTGAGGTTAAACATCTTGCCTTGGTTCTTCTCTCACACACCCTCTAGGAAAGATCCTCGAAGCTCTTCTGTCAAAACCAGGTGCTTAGCTTTGCCCCACACACTCCGGCTGAAACCACACACCTTCAGCTCAGGTGCTCAGTGAATACAAAGGGATTTGTCTCAGCAAAGTATTAAAAAAATCTCTCTCCAAACGTGTCAGGATGCATTTTGAAGTACAAATTTGAAGCTTGCAGAATTTCATACTTTTACTCCTCCAAGAAAGTCATATTAAAAAATACTGAAGGCAAACGCACATCAATATTAACTTCCCAAACAGCTTGTGTAGCAGGAAATTGTGATTATAAACAGACTTGTGATTTTTTTTTTTATACATACAGTATATTGAGGGAAGTACAGGCGGTTATTTCATTTTCAGACTGGCTACGCTCAGTTAATAACAGGAAGCATTTTGGCAGACAGTGATCAGAGCGTTAAAAATCCGCTGAAGCACGCAAACCGCAGCGTAACACACTTACGGTTCAGCATTAAAACCAAAGACCAAAGGCGTGCAGACAGTGTCACTGCACTCTGGTTTTTGAAGTTCTTAAAATTCAGATAGCTTCGTAGAGATGAAGACGGTCCCATATCAAGACAAGATCCTACAATGTTAAAAGCAAAATCAAATCTCAGAGGCTTGCTAATTTTAGCAACATTGTAAATAGTGACTTTTTTCAACAACGCTCTGCATGGCCGACAAAATATTTCAGCGATGTAGGTTATACTGGAAAGCAGCGTCTGGTAAGAGAACGTGAAGCTTGAACATAGTAATTATGGCGCTTTGTGCATTGCACTTAGTCGTCAGTTTTTTATTATTATTTTTTCACTTCTGAATCATGCAATTAGTATCAAATGCATATTGCACATTTGTTTTCTGGAATGACAGTACGACTCAACCTCGTGATGTAATCACATAACCTTTCTCCCTTGTTTTCCATGCATATAATTTTATCACCTAACTTGACATCATATAAACACCAATGTTCAGGTGCGTCACTTTAACTATTTGTCCAGTGGGTCAAAAGGCGTTCAGGTGCCCTCATAGCCAACTAGTGCTGCAGAACCTTGACAACAGCGTCTTGCTTTATGGAAGAAAATAAAAGCTTTTGGTACAGTACTTTTTAAAGGCTTCATACACTGACGGCTTAATTGTTAGTTTCCCTCATCTCAGTTTAAATGTTAAAACGAAATTATTAAATGTAATAGGTCTTTGTTTCAGTCCGACGACGTATCTTTTCTGTAAGGGACTGAGGGGAATGTATTCTGAGAACTGGGGAAAAATGAATAATTTGGCATTTTATGAAACTACTTTAAACCAATGAAAAAGACATGACAAGCGCAGTCACTCGGTAACATGAAGCGCAGGCAGTGTCGAAGGCTCGATATGGATCAGTGTAGGAGCACGTGCGCTACAGCGGTAAGAGGCGCGAGGCGCTAGCGCGAGAGCGGAATGCGGGCCGGGCAACGAACAGCGCCGCGAGGCACGTATTGATGGCTTCTCCTCTCGGACATTTTGGACCGGGACCAGATAAACGGAGGGGGGCCCAGGGCACGGAGGAGCCGGAACGCGGTAATAGCGGAACACATCCTTGTGTCCTCGAGAGGAGCTTAGCGCATTTGCATGCGAGCCGCTCTGGCTTTGAAGATAGTTCCCTCCACGCTTTCACATTTTTTACCTTCCTCGTTCCACTCCTTTCTGCGGAGTTTCCTGTCAGAAGCTGCCGTGTGTGCATGTGTATGCGTGCGTGTGTGTATGCCTGCATGCGTGTGTGCGAGCGTGCGTGCGCGTGTGTGTGCATGTGTGTGCGAGCGTGCGTGCGTGTGTGTGCGTGCGTGCGCGTGTGTGTGCATGTGTATGCGTGTGTGCGAGCGTGCGTGCGTGTGTGTGCATGTGTATGCGTGCTTTGCGTGTATGTGTGTGTGTGTGTGTGTGTGTGTGTGTGTGTGTGTGAGAACATAAAGGGGTACACAGAGAAGCATGTGTTTGACACTTTTGGTGTCGCCTTCTTCTATGTGTCAGGTCCTTTAAGAGAAATTACCCAATTCACACGTAGGCCTGCTTCTCCTGCTCCAGCCCTTGAAACCCCACGGTGAGCGGCTGGAAGGAGGGTGTACAGAATCATTAAGTCAATTACTGCCTCATATAAAATGCATTATTTATTTATTTAGTGTTACTTGAGATGAAAAGCGGCAATAATGATGTGTTTTAGGGCTGTCTTTGTTTCTTGGCACTCCCAAATCTTTAAACTTGGTCAAAAGCAAATAAAAAAGTATCTTTTTTGAACCGGGTCACAAAATCAAAGCAGGGAAATAAGGAACGGTTACCACCAAGCAGAAAATGTGCACATTTATGTGCGCGAGTTAATTATGCCACTTCAGAGGAGCTAGTGAAAGGATAAGGGAGGCTGCATAAATTTAGCTGTAATCCAAGCAGGCAAAACTCATTTGCAGGGATGGTCTTATCTGGGTACTGCAGCTTTCTCACAAAATTAACCCTGGATATTTGGGCTCAATTCAGAAAGTGTTTCATCCCCCCCCCTCCTCTCTTTCTCTCTCTCTCTCTTTCTTCCTGTCTTTTTCTCTTCTTTTTCTCCCTCCCTTTATCCAGTCTTGCCCTCTCCCTGTCTCTCTTGCTCAGTTTCTCTCTTTCCTTTCTGTTAGTCTTGCACCATTCTTTTCTTCTTTCTCTCCCTTTATCCAAGCTCTCTTGTCTCTCTCTCTCTCTTTCTCTTGTCTCTCTGTCCATTTGTTTCTCTCTCCCCCTCCTTTTATCCAAGCTGTCTCTCCCCCTCTTTCTCTGTCTGCTCTCTCTCTCCATCTCTCTCCCTCACTCTCTTGTCTCTCTCTCTCATCTCTGTCTGCTCTCTCTCCCTCACTCTCTCTTCTCGCTCTTTCTCTCCTCTCTCTCCCTCCCTTTAACCAAGGTCTCTCTCTCTTTGTTCTCTCTCTCCATCTCTCAGTCTTTCATCTCTCTCTCTCCTTTTCTCTCTCCCTCCCTTTATCCAAGCTCTCTCTCCCTCACTCTCTCATCTCTCTATCTCCCTCACTCTCTCTCTCTCTCTCCTTTTCTGACTGTTTCACTCTTTGTTTTATTCCCTTTTCTCTTTCTTTCCCTCCCTTCATCCACTCTTCCTCTCTCTTGCTGTTCTACAGGCATTGTCAGTGTCATTTCTCCTCCTAATTTCCTCCTCCTTCTGTCTTTCACTGTCAGCCATTCCCTCTTTCCTGTTGTTTCATTTTCTCTCCCTCACTCTTTCCTTATCTCCATCTCCTGTTCTGTGCCTCTCTCCTCCCCCTCCTTTCCCTCTTCTCCCTCGTATGTCACGTTCTCAAGTTTTCCATCTCTCTACCTTTGTATCCTTCCTTTTCTCTCTCCCTCTCCATGCTCACATGTTGTTTCTCCCCTCTCTCTATCTTCTCCTTCCTGATCTTACCCCCTGTCCGCACACCTTCGTATTTGTAGTGTTGTTGGCTAGAAAGTCACCGTGCCCTGCATACAGGTTAGAACTTCACTTTACCAGTATCATGGTCGCAGTTTTCAGTTTTTGTGCCTATATACGGCTAGAGGTATTTTCTCAAATTTTCTAATGTTCAAACTCTATTTTCTAAATTTTTGATTCCAACAGCTTCGGCAGAAGAGTCATCAGATATCAGTGATAAAAGTGCCTCAGTCAGAGGTAGAACTTGTATTGCAGTGGCCTTATTGTGCAGAGCAAATTAACCTCCATAAAGCTTTGGTGAAATAATCACACGCAGTTTTGGTTATCTTGAACAGAGCGTTAACGTTTAACGTTTACGAGGATGCTGTTGGGACAGTCTTGTTCTGCGGTGCCAACGGTGCATCTGGTGAGATGAGCTCCGCAAACCAGCTGCAGCGGAACATTAATAATTGGTAAATACATTGTGATTGTGCTTTGCCCATGAAATATTACTTAAACGGCCCCCACAGATGTGCTGAAATGTGATCCGGCTGTTTCACTTCAACATCGATATTGGAGGCAGCTGTATGGCACCAGTGATAGTGTGTGGTTAGCCTGTTTGCTCTATGCTCCGGTAATAAACTTAAAGGTGAGGTTAATATTGTGGGTGTTTAACACTTAGAAAACTTGCTCTAATACATAAAGAACCACGTTTTTTTCCATGATGACAGGGGGTAGAGCTTATGCGGGATAGAGCTGAGTTCTCTGGCTTTGCGGTTTGGACCCTTAACTTCAATATCACGTCAGTGCACACAGTACAAGCTTTAAACTCTGTTATGCATTTGCAAAAAAAAAAAGAAAAGAAAAGGTATCTAAATGTGTCTTACAAGCAGCTTTTTATTTTAATTAACCAGAGAACACATTTTGCTCTATTGATATATGAAATAATAGATCAGTAAAATGCATTACATCAAAAATGTTTGAAAACCACAAAAAGATCAGTAAAATGTAAAGTGAGGCTGTGTGGAATTTCTCTACATCAAAACACAGCTTAGTTATATAGACGTCTGGATAGCATCTCTGCTTATAAAACAGCTTTATTATATTCTAGTCCTGATGGGATCTCTTGTAAATGGCAGCCTGGGCCATGTTAATGGCATGTTTCATATGGTCAAACAGCCAGGGCCATGTGAATGGCATGTTTCATATGGTCAATCTGCCGGGGCCGTGTGAACGGCATGTTTCATATGGTCACACAGACAATTAATGCAAGTATGGCAACCGTAATATCAGCGTCAAAATTATTAGCTAATGTTATTCAAGGTCACAGGGGTGCATATCTTGCTGCAGTAAACAAAACAGTGCTTTCATTTAACTTGATAACAAAACTGAACATTCCTTTAATTAACGAGCTGTTGGGCAGAGGTCAGTCACTGAAGTGAAACGAGGTAAGATTTTGGATCACGTTACACCTCACTGGTGCGCTTCTCAGCCCCTGACACATGTTGCACGGTCTGCTGTGGCCTGGCAGGGCTGGTGGTATACAAATATACTCACACAATATAAAACCAGCCACCAGACCTGTCTCCTTTAGTCACTGCTTCTAGGATTCATACTTTGATGATTTGCTGTTCCACCTCAGACAACAGGTGATCCCTAAATGCTGACCCTCCCACGTTATGATTATTTTAACGCTTAATGAAGGTTACCCATCACCAAACATAAACACAACGTTGATTCGACCACCGAAAGCAGTGCTCTGAAAACCCTAACTATGAGAGCACTAAATTTCCCTTTATATGCCTCACCAACACAACGCTCCAGTCCTCCCAAATCAACCAACTAACCCTATTTTCTTATTACAAAATAATCAATTCAGTCAGAGCTGGCCAGGTTTCATTAACCTAAAGATCTGTAAGCTATGGTGGCTGGAAATTGATTTCCATGGTAACACACGACTGCCCAAAACCTGTCCCATGCCTTTGCACTCCTTACTGAAAAGCTCATTCTGCAAACAAACAAATACAGGATGTACTGGTATTAACAAATACCTCCCTGTCTTTGCGGTGCGTCCAGCTACACTGTATTTTCTCTGTGCTTCTGCAAACCTCAAAGGCCCTGCTGCCCGCCAGCATGCCTGCTCTAAAGGTGAACAAATACAGAAAGAATTTTAATTGGACAGACTTTTTTTTTAAAGCTCCCACGCACTGTGTGAAGACAGTTCAGTTTTTTTGCGGCGGTAAGCCGCTGACCACTGCTGCCGTCACTGCCAGGATAAACAATTCCTCAGTGTTTGAAGGTCTGAGTTTATCTTGTTTTTCAATTAACTTCGACAGTTTGGCACTCATCACAAAACCCCATATGCTTGTTTTCTACCACGGAGCAAATAAAATTGCACCTTCCCCATCATGCCCCGAGTCACAGCACGTCAACAGCGTGAGCTCTGTGCCAATTCAGACGTTCTTGAGGAGAAAGAAGCTGTCATGAGCAGAGAGGGATGGTGCCTTCTCTTTCCTTTATCCTCTGGAGCTGGTGTCAACATATGCTGAGCTATGGCATGAGGAGGCATGGCCAGTGGCTTTCTGGTATCAGCATTCGCTGAGCTATGGCATGAGGAGGCATGGCCAGTGGCTTTCTGGTATCAGCATTTGCTGAGCTGTGGCATGAGGAGGCGTGGCCAGTGGCCTTCTGGTATCAGCATTCGCTGAACTATGGCATGAGGAGGCATTGCCAGTGGCCTTCTGGTATCAGCATTTGCTGAACTATGGCATGAGGAGGCATGGCAAGTGGCCTTCTGGTATCAGCATCCACTGAGCTATGGCATGAGGAGGCGTGGCCAGTGATTTTTATCTGCTAATGAGTTGTGTGGAGACACCAAACTCTAGTTACATTTACTATGGGATATACAAATGTTTACAATTCATAAAATGTTCTAAATTACAAATGAACTTTGTGACCAGAACGTGTGTGTTACAGGGATAACCAGGGCTCGACCTCACCACCTCACAGATTTACCAGGCAAGATGATTGGCCCACTGAGCTAAAGACCTGACTCTTGCTTGGGGGACTAATTGCCCTCTTGTCATGACTACTGGGAGATTCTCGCCATAACACTTTCACATCTGTTACATGTGCACAAACTTTCGTATGAAACTGTAGCTTTAAATGGCTTTAATTCAAATAAGGTAGAATGCTGTTGTAAGGCCAACAAACTCTCTTTCAGCACTTACCTGGGGAATGTAATTGTTGTTTCCTGTTTGCCTTTCCAGTGTAATGCTGTAGGCTCTGAACACAGACAGGATTCTTTTTTAAGAATTCCATATGCTAATTGCCAACAGTAAAGTGGGAGGGTCTTAACAGTGGAATCTAAGGCTGTGGTTACTGCAGATTCTGGTACAGATTTCCTTCATCAATCTTTACATTACTGGCTGTACATGGTCTGTCTGCTCCCTGCAGTAAAGGCAGTGTCTGTGTCACACCCCGGTCCCTGACATTGAACTGTCTCTGTGGGGAGCTTCATCCACTAATTTTTGATTGCAGCCAGGACTAGACTGTTGTAAGTAAACATTGTGTAGTTAATCAGTAATTGTGCAAGAAAAATTAATTGTCATTAATTAAACATGAGTCCTCTGAAATACTGTGAGAAATTAATTGCAGGAACTAGGAAAATGGAAAATACTTTTTTATGGTGACAGCAGTGAATTGGTGCTGCTTGCAATCAAAGCCTAATTTAAAATCAAATACACTATTGTTTGGGAAATTGTGGCTTTTTTTAATAAGAAAGCTGTGATTGAAGAAATCTATTATCCATTATGTCAAATGAAATTAACATTGTCTGTTCAAAACAGTTATTGGAGTCAGTCAAGGCAAGCTGGTGTTTAGTTACGCTGTAATTGTCACATTATAGGTGAAAATCCACTGGTTCTGAAGACGCCTTGCTGCCCTTGGTGTGAGCTCCATGCAAGTTTCACTTAAGGACAGTAAGTGCTTTCATTGTTAAATACGTGTTTAGCAACAAGAACACAAAGCATTGTGGGTTTGATGCAGATGGTGTGTTTTCATTGGCTACTTCGTCTCCTATGTGAGCAGCTGGGCAGCCTCACTTCAGTGCTAAACTTATTAGGTGAAAACTTCATCGTTTAGCTAAATTTAATAATTACAGAACAGGTTATGTGACATAAACCTAAAATATTAGTCCAATTGTGGAAAAAAAAATCTGTGCATTGACAAGGAGGGGGCATAAAAGAAAAGATCTTGCTGGCAGTAATAATTAATGTCAAACACAATTAATTGTCCGTGCATTTCTCATATGAAAGATGGGCTGATGAAGCTGGTTCCTTCTCAAAAAGGACCCGATGACAGACAATAAATTGCAATTTGCGGTGAATTTACAAATGAACTTGTGACTTAATGAGCGAGAAGCCACGACTTCAAAATCCAATTTCCCTCCAAACAATAGACAGGGAGCGACGGAAAAGGCCGATCGATCTGCAGGGCCGTTAATCACAAACTAGGTTGATTTGGTGACTGAACGGGGGAGGGGGTCACCACACATAGAGCGGTCTCTGAAGTTTGGCCCCAGATTTTTATTTAGTTTTTTTGTGCATATATTGCATGCAAGGCTGATTTCATCAGCAGCGGTGGGTGAATACACAAAGGCACTAGGGTTCGTACTGTCCCTCAAGGGACAAAGTCCCAAGCAAAAGTGGCAAAGTGAGCATTTGGGATAGCTATTGTGGCCTACAATTTGTGTCACAGGACACGTTCCAGCAATCCCAATAGCAGCGTATGAATCTTCCAGTGAAGGTCAGGATTCGATCAAAAGGCCCAAACCTCCGCGGACGTGGATGACATCAGAGGCCTGAAAGGTTCTAAGACTAAGGGAGAATGAATGATTCAGCATCTCTCAAGGAGGACATCTTAGATGGGCTTTGTCTTTGCCTCAGGTAGTAAAACTCCCTGAACGGACGCACAGGAGGCCTTGCGGGGTATCGCAGCATAAATCTACATGCAAGGAAGGCTCATCTGTCACTACATTTGTAAATGTAAGGCTTCTGAGAAACGTTTCGAAAGGTTATTTCCAAAATCAGGTATCTCTCAACCTTTGGAGAAAGTGTTTGTCTTCTACTAGCAAGCTGCCATCCTCGTTCTGTACATGAGGTCTACGACATGTGAGCCACTTCTATTGTTGAAGATTACACTTTTAGGTGAATGACTGCAGAATCCCGATCTTTATCACGCACGTCTGGCAAGGCTTACTCGCCAGCAGCTCCTGAGCATAACTGATACCGTGGAAACGGCTTCTGAGCCTGGAACATTCACCTGTCAATCATGGTGCTCAGATAAGGACGTGAAACCCTGCCAGAGTGCCACTGCTGGCAGCTCACTTTTCTGAAAGGCGCCTATCTGTTCCCAGCTCGCACACAAGCATAGGCACACACACACACACACACACACACACACACACACACCCACACACACACACACAGAGTCAGACACATATACAGAGTCAGACACATATACAGATACACACACATACTGTAATAGGCACACATACACTCTCACACACACACATTTGTACCAGACATGTGCCCTTTGTTTTCCACTGTCTGGAAGCTGAAGAAGCTGAGTAGCTTCTTCAGCCTAAGAGCTTCAGAATAGGAATGTTTCACTACTCATCCAAGTAGCTTCTTCAGCCTAAGAGCTTCAGAATAGGAACGTTTCACTACTCATCCAAGTAGCTTCTTCAGCCTAAGAGCTTCAGAATAGGAACGTTTCACTATGTATCCAAGCAGCTTCTTCAGCCTAAGAGCTGACAAAGCTAGTTGGATGAGTAGTGAAAAGCCCCTATCCAGAAGAAGTCCAGTTGACATGATTCAGCTTCTAGACAGCTCCACCTAGAATATTGAGAATCTTCATCGACGTGTTGTTTCCCACTGAAACAGGTGAACCTCAGCTGTCTTTGAATAACCCCCTTCACTCAGATCTTGTCTGATTTTTTTGTGTGTGTGCTAAGTACCTGTTTAAAGTAGCCACTCAAGGCTGTTTTGCCCCCTCCAGCTGTCTGTAGAGGAATGTTCTAAGACGTTCTCTGTCAGACAGGACAGGTAACACAAAATAACTCCGCTCTTTCCACTACTTTGGCCCAAGTTCCCTTGGATCAAAACGACTCAGGCCAGAGGTAATCAGGGTCAAACTTACTGGTGTGTACATGGGCTGATCTAAACTATACATTTCTCATCAAATTGGTTATGCTTCCTGTGGTGGTAACTATGTGACACTGTGACTAGCGGTGTCTTCCACATTAACGAAGTCTCAAAAGTACCGTTGATTTACGCTTGATGAGTGTTTTTTGTTTATAAATTGAATTTGCCGACTTTGCTTCACGAGTGTTAACAAATGTTTTTTTTTTCCTTGTAAATGGAACTATCCTGTTTAACTTCAACCATGAATTTAAACGCCCGTTGGAGGAGAGACGCTCTTGTTTGTTTACCACGCCAGATTTTGCGTCTGCTTTGTCGGCCTGTTCCACAGAAAGTTTAGAAAATCCTATTTCCACGCAGGTGAGACTCTAACCTTTGTCTTGATCCTTTTAAATTCTGTTAGGCAGACTCAAGAGTTGATGAAGCGTGGAAGATGAAGGACGGGGAATGTAAGCCTTCCTACAGGGGGAGCGGGGGGGGGATCAGGTAGGAAAGCACCAATATGAGGCCCGCTCTTTGAAGTGACAATGTCTGGCTTGCTCTGTGGGGCCTTGATAAACACTGAGCTTGTGGTTAGACACCCACTACAGCACAGCAGGCGAGATGGACCGATTGTTTTAGCAGAAAGACCGACGTTGTCCACCTTTCGTCCAAGAACACCTCCCCCTCCCGTTCATCTCGCTCATGTGGGGGTGGGGGGGTGTCAGCGGCCTCACCTTTGCGGTATGAAAATAACGTGGTATAAACATGATGCCCACCTGGCCTAGGCTGGCGCCCAGAGGTGCTCAGGAGGCTCTGAACGTGGGCGCGCCTTCTCCTGGGATGGCAGCCGAGGCGGGATGAGCGGCGTTCGGATCGAGCCAAGGCTCGGATCCTTTCATCCCCGGACTGACTGCTTTGTGCCTGTGCCAGCCAGCGGCATCAGCGCCATCAGCTCCATCAGTGCCAGTGGCGCCAGTGGTGCCAGCGGTGCCCAGGAACAGCTGTCTCTCCTGCCCACGGGGAGAAAGGCACTTCCTCTTTGTTAATGCGCAGCTTTGCCTGCGCTGCCAGTTATCTGATTGTGAACGTGCACGCGCCAACAGCCCCTCCCCATTCAACCCACCGCCTCATGATGACGAATCCGAATAAGAAAAAGCAGAAATGCTCATCAGGACATGCAAGTGCACGTTTAGCATGCTATGTCGCATGAGCCGCCCTGCGTAGCGTTGGGGCTTTTCTGCTGTGTGCAGGACCTGCTTCTGGAGCGTGCTGCTGCTAGGCCGATGCACTGCGGCTGCGTTTCAGGGACACGCTGTGATTTGTAGGCTTAATCGGCACATTTGTTCCCAGCTGCAGTGGCTGCCTCTGCGCTGAGGGGCCAGCCCAGCCTCACGATGCTGCCAGTGTAGCAGGGGCCACATTAGGGCTCCGCAGGAACTTTCTATGATGCTGGGTCTTCTGAATGAGGGAATGGGTAGCCAGCTAGCCTTGGAGTATTCCCCATCGGGGTTGGTTTCCTCTTTTCCATGTCTTCTGGCTTCTTCTACAGAGGCTCTTAATCTTGGATGACATTAGCAGACACTGTTCTTATTTGTGTTGCTTGCTAGTGTTGATAGACCTTACCGGAGTGGCGTGAAGTGGGCAAGTGCGCCATGCAGAAATGAGCAGAAGAGATGTAAGAAAGGTGGAGAAGATCCTGCAGAAGGGTGGAACTGTAACCACAACCTGTGCTAGCTCTTCAACGGCTAGCAGGTCAAGTCAAGGCAGGCCTCATGGATTTTCTCTTGGAGACAAAGACATAATTTGGATCCCTCTGATGTAGAATTGCTCAAGTAACAAAGAGTCTACAAAGAGTCTGGCTTCCATTTTACCTACCTGCATACCTGTATCACGTTTGACAAGTTGTCAGATTACGAGTGCCAAAACCACGTGGGAAAGATGTCCTTTTCAACCATTCCCGGAGATTTGTTTGTTTTGTAGTGTTGTTCTCCTTTTCGTCAGCCACAGGAACATGAAAAACCACAGTAGAATTTAGCAAACGCACTCTTGACGTTGTCATCTGGACACGGCACATATGGGCTGCTAATATCCCTGTGTACAGCTGGTCACCAGAGCCCTGCTGCCAAATGGTCTCTGCCACTTGTTAAGTCGTGCAGAGGGAGTAAAACAGGACAGGCCTTTCGGGTCTCCTGCAGGTGCTATTTACCTCAGATACCAGTTCCCAGACTCCTCTCTCTCAGCTGCCTGTACTGCCCTCTGCAGAGCGATGGAAGGCACTGCCTCCTCTCACATCACCGCCTTTCCCTCTCTTCCTCTGAGTTCACCGCACAGACGGCTAAAGCCGCACACAAGCCCGTACGCACGCCCCCGCTGGCGTGCAGAGCTCGTGGCGCAGATTATCCGTAACGCAATGAAAAAGCAGTCCGCTGTCTGCCGCTAGCAGTGGCCGCACTCTTCACGTCCTTCTAAACAACAAGAGTCCCAGGGAGGTTTTCTGACGCCAGATGATGAGTTCTCTCCAAAGAGATGTTGAGGGACAAAGTAGCTG
>JABJVR010000076.1:49558-85909 GCA_025773905.1 Chitala chitala
TTGGGGTGGGGGGCCGGCGCGCCCCCCCTCCCAGAGACTCATAAAGGTTACATCTGTACATCATCATCGTCCCTTCTCAGTGCCTAAAAACGGGTCACCTTGAAAATTCACAAATGTCCCTCCCATGATTTCCTAAAGCGTCACTAAGATAACCAACCTGGGAAAAATCATATCGCTGAGCCCGTGAAACGGCAGGTACTCAGCAGGAAATACAGTCAGAGATGTGTTCCATACATCAGATAGCGTTTTATTCTTCCAGGAAGTCTACTTCAGTAGCCCTCTATAACGTTCCGAGAGACAGCCATTCAGATAGACTGCAACACTATCTTGAAAGAATTTTCCGACTAACGTAAGCTGGATTGTAGCATGTGCAAAGATTTTGTTAACATAATTGCTGAGCATCTACATAATGTGTTTTTAAGGAGCCTATGAAAACATATTGCGTTGAGAATTTGGGCAACCATACTGTAGTTTGTTGAATGTCTGGAGATTATCTGTAGGGGAATAAAGTCTTACAGTATTTGCATTTGGTTTACTTTAACTGCCACAAAGGGCCGCTCAGCAGCTAATGCTGTCTCGTCGTTCCATTGGCACCGCGAGTTCAAATCCGGCTCTCGGAATTGCGTGCGTTGAAATTACACGTTTCTGCTGCATGCGTGTGGCGTGTGGCTTTATTCTGGGCTCACCTGTTTCCTCCCACAGCCCAAAAACAGTTGAGTAGGAATGATTTGTGCGTGTGTGTGTGTGTGTATGTGTGTGTGTGTGTGTGCGTTTGAGTGCATACCCTGCGATTAGCCTTCCTTGGGTGTACCTTGTCTTAAGCCCTGTGCTGCCTGGAGTACAGGCCTCCTCCCGCCCTCTCCAAGCATTCAGAGAGGGAATTATGGGATGTATAATGGTTACAAATGTGTTCTCCCTTGGTAGAAATGTGTACTAGACAGTATACGTACTCCTCACCTCAGAGTTTCCTCAACACCTCCACTTTGGCGACAGCCTCATTGTTCACCCTGTGAGGAGACGTTTCGTTGAAACAGACGTTATGAAAATAGAGGTAACAGTATGGAAATTGCTCACTGTGGTTTCCCTGGTGATTGGTGCCAGTACAAACAGTCACTGTGATTGCAGGCATCTGAAAGAGCTGATTATAATGTATTTCACTAGAAATACTTGGCCAGGGCAGAGACAGCAGAGATTCCTGACGAAAACTGTGCCATTACTATGGAATGACTGTTAAATGACTGTCAAACCATTTACAATTTACAGAATAAACCAGTACAGCCAAGGTAGTTGCCATATTGCTGGTATTTCTTAAGAAAGACTTTGGAATGGAACTTTCCACAGTGAACTGACAATATAAAACATTCTTTTTAGAACTCTTGAAGTAAGCGCAAGGTACTGGCAAATTTTACTGACATTAATCTGAGAAACAGTACAGTACAGTTATTGTACCAGCTCTAAATACTGATTATTGACAACACCGATAAATTTAGTGTACCTACTGCACGGTCCTGTAGTGGGACCGCAAAATACGTTTGCGTCCGAAGATGCCGCTCTGGTTTGGCCCTGTCATTAATACCATTCTGAACCTTTTCAAAGCTTTAACAATGACTGCTTTGTTTTCGTCGTAATACATTGTTTTGTTAGTGCTGTTTTTGTTCCTGGTGTTGTGCTCAAAGAGAAATATAATTATCAGTCAATGTGACTCAAATTTTGTACTGTGTTCCCCATTCGAGGAAAAATAATCTATTAATACCCAGCGCAACAAAACATTACAATTATGAAATAGCTGGACAAAATTACAAGCAGTTTATCAAGTGTCACTAAAGATGAAAATACAATTCCTGAGATTGTAGCAAATTGATATAATAATCATGTGATGAGAGCGATTATATTTTAAGGACAAATTTATTTCATGGGAGTAGACTAAGTGTTGTACGATCTGTTGAGAGAATGTTTAGAGACTGTAGAGGTGGGGGTGAGGGGGGGGGTTGCAGGATTGGACATGTGGGACACTGTGCTCATAACAAAGTCTGATGCATGACATCCACCATGGGAGAGGATCAGCAGATGAGAGAAGAACAGAGAAGGGCTGCTGATATCTCATAGAGACTTGCCCTCCTATAGAGGAGCAGTTCTTCTGTTTGATTGGCCATGGGACGGCCATGGGGGGGGCTTCCCGAGGTAATGCGTGTGGATTTTGGGAACAGCTCTAATTAGTGAATGTAAACCGACACGGCCGTCCGGAGGTGTAATTACACACTCATACGCACATCTGTGGCAGGCTTTCACTGTAGGACTCTAATGTTTTTTTACACTTTCATATGTGTACACACACTGAGGACTGGGGGCGTGGACACAGGTGCATCAGGGAAAGTAACACCTTTTCTGATGGGACACAGAAATCAGAAACTCTTCTAATGTGACTGTTTTACTTTTTTCTGTCCTACACATTTTAATATACTTTTTATTATTGTAAATCTGATATAGAGACTGATCAAGATTTTCTGCTGAAATTATATTGTGGCAATTTAGCATTAAAGCACTCATAAGAATACTAGCCAGATTATTGCAATTACAATTAAGTCACTTTGCATGTTGCTAGGCAACAATGATCCCCCTATCTTTCTCCTCTTTATCAGTCTTTCTTAGATATTTTTGTTACCTGTGTTACTGATTTTTTAACCATTTGATAATCCTCCATCTTGAGTAATGCTTCATATGCCTTATCATAATAGTCTCCCTGTCTTGTGACACTAGTCTCCCTGCTTTATGGGAATAGTCTCCCTGTCTTGTGCAAATAGTCTCCCTGTCTTGTGCGAATAGTCTCCCTGTCTTGTGCGAATAGTCTCCCTGTCTTGTGCGAATAGTCTCCCTGTCTTGTGACACTAGTCTCCCTGCTTTATGGGAATAGTCTCCCTGTCTTGCGCAAATAGTCTCCCTAACCCCCCGTTCCATGACCCATCCCTTTAAACACTGGAGCTAAAAGCTGATTCAGCCATAAGGAGCATCCAGATATAGTTTCTCAAGACAAGCTCTGCCAACAGCATAATTCAACCGAATCGAACCATATAATTTTAAAACATACACAGCACGGTTTTAGGAAAGACCAATTACACTACAGTTAAATCGTTGATTACATTTCTTAAAGCATGAAAGAGAGCTACTGACAGCTTGAATCTTAATGACTTAGATTTCCAAAAGGTGAGGCACAGTGGATATAAAATGGCAAAAAAAAAAAAAAATTGTATCATTGCAAACTCCCTGATAGGTCAGCACAGCTTCTGGGGTACTGTAGTGTTCTGGGTATGATACCGTTTATATTCTACATTAATAAGATAGGCATCAGCAATTTTACATTAGGCTGTGGAGCAGATTTGTACTGTTACAAAAATGACATTTCAGGATTATGCAGTGTGTAGACTCCCAGCAAATGAAATTCGGGTGGGATAAATTCAAAGCAATTCGGTTTTTGAGTGTAAAGTACAGCAAATGTGTGTGACACCCGAAAGTAACAGCTGTCACTTAAAAAAACATTTATACATTTTCATAGAAGTCACAGCAAATTGGCCATAAAAAAGGTGAACAAGATGATCAGACACATGTGTAGGTGTACAGGTTCTAAACCCAAGGAACACTACTGCTACAATTGAAGAAAGAACTGGTAGGAAGGCGCTCAAACTGGTTTGCATACTTTTAAGAGGTTATATCTATTTTTGGCCAAGTTGCTGGCCTTAAAGAGATGCTACTCAAGTTAGATGGAAAATCTAGACTTCTGTAGTGTCAAGCAAATGTGAGTGTGGACAATGTTGGTCAGCACATATTATGACCAAGACCAAGACAGCCTTAACTCTTCAGTGTGTATTACCTGGTAATGGCTGCTTTACCATACTTATCGCCTTCGTGGCCATTTAGTCTGTGAATTGTTGAGGGAGTCGTTTTAACGAGCGTTCCAGCAAGCCAAAGGTACTTACGAGCCCAGCATCCTGATAAATCTAGAGAAAACTTTATTGAAACAAAAAAGAAATTAGAAGGTGCCAAGATCAATTTTAAATCTCAGCTTGGTCTACTACCAGCTGGATGTTCTACATTCTTCAAAACAAGCTTACACTGAGTTCAATTATACATGTTGGCTTGTTTTACGCATGGTTTTATAGTTAAAGGCTTGTTTCGATCTGATGAACAGCACAGACTTCCTGTTACTCACGCGCCGAGTTGCCCTCACTTCCCTTTTTTGCACATGCACATTCCAGACCAAAGACTTACGCCGCTACAATCTGTCTTAAAATAAAACACAAAAAATACACATATCCCCTAACAATTAACAGAACACTAAAATTACAAGTTTGAACATAATAGCACAATAAAAACTGGCTAAAAGATAAATATATTCCCAAATGGCTCTTACACTCTGCTATTGGTTAACAACATAATTACATCATTTCATTCCATCATCACTGAAGAGCACAAGGTCACAAAGGTCACAAAGGTCGCAAATGGAAACTACTGATGGAGGGATGGGGGGGGGTTGCAATTTAGATCAACAGAAGCAAACTGGAATGAATCTTCTGATGTTGTACTGGAACCCAACTGCAATATTTGTTTGAGTCAATATGAACATTTACCAACACTTATACTAGTTTATGAATTTTCCAAACAAGTGACAGAGAAAGAATGGAGACTTACCGTTCAAAATATTAAAAACTCACCGCACTGAATGGAAAAAACATGATTACTGGTACAAATGACTAGTCATTATTAACAATACATGTTTTATAAAATCTGTGATGCTCGCTTTATGTACTGTGACATACATTTTCAGTTCCAGCACACTGGCGTCGATCTCGCTGTAAACGGCTGGGATTGTATCCTTTGCGAAAACACGAATGTCTTTTTACAGCCTCTTCTGGAACCTGATGGATTTTCCCCTCCAGGAACTGAACAAACAACAACAAAAAAAAGCATTCAATATATAATTACCTTCTACCGATGCAGTCATGGGTTTGTAGAGAATTCAATATGCACCCATGACACTTTCACTGTAATGTGATGAAAATAAATGTTTGTTTTGGGGGGGGGACAGAAATAAAACACCTGCATTGTTCACTGCCTAGAAGCATTCGCCAGCTCTGGTTGAAACAGAAAGATGTCTTGTCTTGCCGCGATGAAATGTCGTTTATCAATACCAAACTTTCCCCTGGTTTGTTCAATGCGGCGTTTTTAATGGTCACATGAACCTCACTTACAATATTTCTTATTTTTATTAACTGCATGGGTGCAATTTATTTTCCTCTCAGGCGATGGAGGCGGCTTTGGAGCGCGGGGGACTCTGGTCGGAGCTGATAAGCGCTGGTTCACAAGCAGGCCTGCCGGCAAGACCAGATTTGCAGGGAAGACAATGTCCATTGGGTCACACACAGACACATGCACACGTGCGCACACACACACACACACACACACACACACACACAGACACACACACACACACACGCAGACAGATAGACCAAGCTGCTGATCAACACCCCAATCTAACTAGCAGCAGCTGCTTGCAAACACACACAAACACACACACATGTTTGAGTGCTGCTAGCCTCATACATCCTGTTTATACCATCACAGAAAAGATAAATGTGGACTTACAGCAGCCACTGCTCACAAACACATACACACACACACACGTCTGAGTGCCCCAAGCCTCGTACACCCTGTTTATACCGTCTCCAAAAAGATAAGCGTGGACTTACAGCAGCCGCTGCTTACAAACATGCACACACACACACACACACGCACACACACACACACACACACACATCTGAGTGCCCCAAGTCTCGTACACCCTGTTTATACCGTCACCGAAAAGATAAGCGTGGACTTACAGCAACCGCTGCTTATAAATAATATAGCTCCACAAGTTTTAAGGTAAAAAAAAGTCCTAATGTTGGAGAGAGTTTGCCACAAAACAGCAGCCGAGCCCGGTTCAAAGACAGACATCGGTCAGGCGACAGTAAATGAAAAGCTTCAGAATGTAGCAGACAAGCTTGGAATCCAGACGTGTTTGCCCCGTATCACCTGGCAGATGTCCTGTGTGGAATCTTATGGAAGACTCCATATGCCTGTGACTGTTGCTTTATTACTTGTTCACAACGAGCACTTAAGTCCCATACATGTTTTAGCTCTATTTTTGTACTGTGCTGCTAATTAATAAGTGATTACATGAGGTGGAACCCTGACTTGACATTACATGTCCACATTCTGACTTTGTGAGTTTCTCAAGTGCCGGCTTGGAGTAAAGATGAGTTACCCAATAGCCCAGTCTGATGAAGAGTTCATTCAATTCAGTTAAATTAATTTTTATATAGCGCCTTTCACAACAAAGCAGATGTGGTTTTTAGAATGTTTTATTCTGTTTATTTTTAATGTGTATGCATTATGTTTTATAATATGTTTGCATAAGAATTATAATCTTCTGATCATTTTGTTATGGCAACAAAGGGAACAGCTCTACTTGACAAAACAGTGGGCCGCATTATGTAGAGACCAACGATTAATTAATGACCCTCTAACTATAAATTTGTACATTATACACGGACACTCAACAATCACCAGTAGCGAAATCCTCACACGAGGACTAGTGAAACAAAAGATCCAACATGTGAATGTAATCGCGCCTCACAAAAGCTAATTTAATTTCCATTGTTCGCTTAATGTAGTGTGTGTATCAGACACACGTTAGCTAGCAGCAGAGAGAAAATGGCCATGCCTGCAAAAAAAAAAAGTGGTCTCATCATCTTGCAATGGTTAACAGTAGTTGGCTCAGTTTGTAAAACTATTCTAAAGTGTAATTTTCACTCTACTTGGCACTGAACGTTATACTTACAAATATTCAAGATTCACATCGCTTAATGCAGTACTTTCAAAGGTGGGTCTCTGCAGGCCCTCTTAGTACTGTTACTGACTGATCTGGAGACGGATTTCCTCCCCAAAACATGGCCAAAGGGAAAAAGTGTCATTAACTGAGAGACCTCTGGATGGACAGTGGTTTATTTTCACAGAAAACATTTGAATTGAGGTCAGGGTACCTATGTGCCTTCTCCATGAGCTGAACATCAAGACCACAATCGCAAGGATGGAGAGGACCTATTTTGAGCACTTTGGAAAAGCAATATACGAAAAGCAGACAGCGATACGGGCGTGTGTACGCTTGGTATGTGGTAACTACTTTGCATAGAGTTTACGGGTTTGCGGGCAACACACGACGGCAAAGCAGGTGCAGCGGACACACACACACACACACACACACAAAAAAATGTGTCCGTCCGTGTGCATGACGTGCGTGAGGGACAGCAGCGATAGAGAAGAAAAACGTCAGTGCACGCGACGCGATGAGCACGCGGAGCGGCATCTATAAACGAAAAGGAGCACCTCGGCATCCGAAAATGACAGCCAATCCATCAGGGGAATGGCGAGGTCTGTCTCCAACACCAAGGAGGCAGCAGAGAAGTTTTATAAATAGTTGCACATTTGAAAGGAAATTGGAACTTGTCATACATATGTTGTCTTTTTTTTAGTTCTCTCCACTGGACACATTTGCAGAATGTGATAGAAACATCAAAGCAGTGGAAGGAGCAGAGTTGAAAGAATATCTGGAAGGTACAGAACCTCCCGGTGCAACGAGATGATTTTATTCATGGCCTGGTTCTGCAGAGTGCAACGCATATTGTACCATAGATTGACACGGGGCAGCGTGTGATTGGAATTATATGAATTTTTGAAACTCAGTGTAATTGGACGCGATCAGGGCCGTTTGCCATGCTGTGTGCCTTCTGTGTTCCTCTTTCCTGCTAACGTGTTTTCTTGTCATTCATGGCGTTTTTTTTTTAGATTGCCGATTGTATCCAAAATCCTCTGGCTAATAATATCAGAAGGAGATGGTCATTGAAAGGCTGGCTTTTGCAAGAAAACACAATTTGAACTTCAAAGCAACCCTGCACTGTATCTAATTCGAAGAAAAGATGACAAAATAGGTGGGAGTGCTGGTTGATTAAAGATGAATATCAATTTGAATGAAAATATATCGTATGTGGATGAAGTCATTGTTGAGAGATTCGCTGGGGGACTTCAGCTAGGCATGTAACACAAACCTGGGAATACTGTTTTCTACGTCACACAGGTCATCCGGGTGTACAGAAGTGAAGTCACTTGCTTCGTCAAACAGTTGCAGGTTGAAATGCACCGTTTTGCAAAAAAAAAAAGAAAAAAAAGTGACACTCACTTCAATTTGCAAGACATGCAAAGCGACGTGCTCATATGAACAGTCTAAATGTTAATAAACCAAATAATTACATAACAAACATTTACATTATATGCATTTCATTATGCCCTCTAGTTTTAAAAACTAAATATGTAAGCAAACCGATAATTACGCAGTAACAGCTTATTAACCTGATAATGCGATAACTATTACATTACAGAAAGCCTTAGGAAGTCAACGTCTCACATATGAATCCAAACTGGACATTTTTAATTTAAAAGAGGTTTAAATTTGAATTGAATCTCATCCAGAGGTGTATAAATCTACAGTTAGAAGACAATTAACGTGGTACTTGTGGAAGGAAGCACACCAGTAACATCTACAGCACAAACCATTTTTAAAAGAGTAATCGGATTTAGCCACAATGCCAGCTGCTGGTCCTTGTTAAAAGGTATGTTCTATCACAGTGGAAATATCACAGGCAAGATAAATGGCGTGGCAACCAGTGTCAGATAATTTACATTGTATAAATGAATAAATATTTCAATTTAAATGCAAAACATTAGGATGATGGGGTTTGTAGATCGATGGAAACATTTTATGTGCTGCTGAAGGTTTCATAAATAACATCTAAAGCAATTATTTCTCGAAAAAAGGCTCTTAAACCTTCGCTCACATACAACATCCTTACACTAATGTTTTTATTTCTTAAACCTTGCATTAGTCTTGTTTCTATTATAATTGATTTTGTCTTCTGGCCCATTAAGCTGATAGATATTGTGGAAAGATAATTTTCAAGACGTTTGTGATCTGTTCTTAAGATAAGAATGAGACACGCCCTCTAAAATTCTGACTACCCCACCCTTAATTTATGATGCGTGTGTCCTTTGTGCTTATTTTCAGAAATGTTCTGTTAATTTAGTTAATTGCGTGTGTCCCCATCTCTTTGTTTAATGAGATAAACAGAGTATTTGTCAGTGTTGTTGTCGCTGCCTTCTCTTACTGGTGTCATCCTTTATGCATTCATGGTGTATTCAATTAACTTTAATGTTATGAACACAGCCATATTGCAGCCCCCTCCCCCCCACTGTTTTCAACTAGGTAAGCAGAGAGCAACTGCAAAAACATCTGATTTGAGTCTGTCACTAAGCCACTCATCAAGGTGTGGAAGAAACCTGCTTCAACTGCCCGAGTGCTTCTGAATGGGCTGCTTCTCACTGTGTCGGAGAGTGACGGCCGTGTTGGCTGGCGTGCTTTTCGGTCACCCTGAAAGATGAACCTCTAAAGGCTGTGCAGTCAAAGAGGGTCCTCACATTGGGAGAGCCAGTGCTCGAGGTGCGAAAGCATGCATGGCATTTCGCCCCTTATGAGAGGTGCTGGTATGCAGGGCACGTTCCTGGCAGATGCATACAGGTGAGAACTGGCCCACTTCTGGGTAGAGCAGCGTTTTTAAAAACGGGAGTTGGGCTGTGGCCCATTCTCCAGCTGACACTGTGTCCGATCAGGTTTACCCACTGCACCCCTGGCCTCCCACAATGCCTACTTCTTGATCCTGCTCTTTGTCTTTTGGGTCCATTGTATCTTCGATTCCACATAAAAACATTCATATTTTGAATGCCTGCAACTAAAAAAACATTCAAAACTACTTTTGGAGTAGATGAGCTATTCTGACATCACTTTCCTCCTTACCTATAATTTGCACATTCCTCCTCAGTAAATCATACTCATTTGCTTTATAATAGGAATGAACAGTACCATGCTGCCAAACTCAAAGTCATCTATAGCTGGATATTATACATAGTTCTACATGATTTCTACAGGAAGTGTGAAATCTTAGGCAACAAAAAAAGGAATACATATTAAATAGCCCTCTGCTTGAATATGGGTCAAATGTACGGTTTTGCTTATATTATTATTATTATTATTATTATTATTGGTGAAATACCTGTCTCAACATTTAGCTATTAATGCCACCTTGTCAAACCAAATAAAAAGTAAAATAATTGTATTTAAAAAAAACAGACAATGGCCATAATGATATCTGCACAGGAGTTTTGATGCAGACTGATAAAAATCGCGGCATTCAAGCACAATACAGCGCCATTTGTCATCGTGCAAGGACAATCATAATCATCTCTTCTGCTTGGCGCGCCCATCAGTCTTCCTCTCGCCGTGTATCGGGATCAATCTGGACTCATTTATATTAATCATCGCATGTTTGCTAAACTGGCAAAGTCAGTGGAGGACAACTGCAACAAAACCCTGGGCTGAAAACACGCCAAAGCGACTCGTTTTCCAGCAGCCCCCAATTTCGTGATCTCAGCTGGGTCCAGGAAGGCACTCCGAGGCTGGCGCTGCCCGTTCGTGCACTTCGCAGCGGGTGGGAGCGTGCTTTAAGTGTCGCAGTGGCAGAACGGAGCGGCGGGCTCGTGCAAAACAGCGTCCTCATCGTCATTCCCTGTGCGTTACACAGAAACAGCAACAAATAGTGTGGAGCAGTTTTCACAGTGCGCCATGCATGTCTGTTTACAGTTTTACGTAAAGGTGTACCTTTTCACATGCAAAATCACACTAATAATACCGTATGCTGAATGGTAGCCCACATGATGCTTTTGTGTTTGTGCTTGACAATAAGAAAACCACTGGTCAAGATTAAGTGAAGGAGTGAACAAGATAAGACAGACAACCTGCCCCCTCTGACGCTCAGCATCCAATGTGGCTGCACTTGGCCGAGTGCTGGATCAAAGGGGCCGCAGTTACTATGGCACTGTTAGCCACTTCCACTCCCCCATCCATGCCCATGCTGTGTTTAATCTGGATTCACAAATCTTTATATTACCTAAGTAAAAGTTTTCAGTTGTTTTTGCGGTGCCATTGCTAATGTCACACCTATGTTGCAGAAGCCATACCTGCCTAGGTATCTAACAAGGTCTTTGGTCAGTTATGTAGTGCTGAAAATGGTTCACCACATCTGCTGGTCAACACAGCAGCCTGAAAAATGATCAAAAAATAAAGTAAATGAATGAAGGATTTTCTCCCTGCCCCAAATTCTGTGGTGCAGATTAAACGTCTCAGTCATTGACCTACTACATGCAAATAAATTCCGAACTATGTGGATTTGGTAGTAAATTTGTAATGTCTTTATCTTCTTTTTTTGACAAGGCAGCTTTATAGCTCGCCAGAGGTGCAGGAAACTGCCTGGTGTGATTTGGACCTTATAGTGCCGATAGAGCCCAGCAGGACTCTCCTTGGATCTTACTTTGACTTTGGGCTGCACTTTGATACCTGGGTGTTTGATGTTCAAACTGACTTTCTGAAAGATGTATCAGGAAGAGGATATGCTTATTGATTACCTACCAAGAGTAGGAGACTTCATGTTATCTCATGTCGAAGCAACAATTTTAATCTTCCTCTTATTTTCATAATGAAACAAGATCATACAGTAATTACACTTGAATGAGCGTATAAGCGCAGCTGTAGTAGTGCAGTTAAATATATTATCACGACAGTAATATCGTCGTCATAATCATTATTCTAGTTACAATTAAGAAATTGTTTGCAGGAATATAGCCAATTAAAATATTGCCTGTAAATTTCGACGTTTAATATCTCGACATTTAAATATGTATATTTTGACACGAAGGCTATTGAAGCCATTGCCGTTTGCACGACTGTGTTCGGTTTTTTTTTTTTTTAATTTTATTTAACCTCAACCCCGCCGCGCAACGGACGCCAGTTCGTGCAACTCAGTAGCAGCGGCCGCGCCGCAAAGAGGAGAGCGCGCGTGCTGCCGTTGCCATAGTTTCCACGCCCAACCCCTAACGTGCGCGTCACGAGCGCACGATAAACACGTAAGAGGCATACCTGAGCCGGAGAGCTGTTCTTTGTGCAACAGTCCTTTCAAGTAAAAAAAAAAATATATATAGAAAGCTAAACAAAAACGTGAAACCAGATAAAGTGAGTGCTCGTTTTCGTTTTGAAAATAGAGTGATTCAGGCCGTAGAAATAAAATGGGTTAAATTTCGTTTTTAGTAGCGCGTGAGTCGGAGCGAGCTGTGAAGAGCGCACGATGGAGTGTGAGGCATGCGTCGGTAGCAGTTAGCTTAGCTAGGCCGTGTGTACGATCTGCAGCTCAGGGATGAAACCGGTGCTCTTATAAAATGGGAATGTTACTGTGTTTATACAAATTACTTAATCTCCGCCACCCACCACAGAACTAATATACGCAATTCATTGGGCTTTAGTTTGTGTGAAGACGCCAGCGGTAGCAGCGTTACTCGTGCCAGTGCCGCGCATCGGAATGTTATTGAATGTTTCTGCAGCGAATCTGTCCTGTTATACGATGTTAAGCGTGTGTCAGTCTGGACCTTTAACGAGAACGTGTAATGATCTGTTTAACTTGAACTGTCCGGAGCTACGGTGCTTAGCTGTCGTCGAGGCACTCGCTTGGCTTTGAAATGACTGCTTTAGCTGAGATGCGGGCTGTGCACCGGGTCCCTCTCAGGTCTGCCTAACAAGCACATCATGACGTGTTGTGTGATGTTGGTATTGGCAATATATACACGAGCTGTAGCCTGCTCCTGTTGTGTATTGTGGTCTTCCATCATTCTCAAAACACCGCCTTATGTTACCTCAGAACTGTATAGTAGCTCTGCGTTCGGGTAAGGGCGCACGTTAATCGTGCAGCGTGATCAGCTACCCAGACCTTGTTATTGCATTTGCACAGGACATGTAGAGTGCTAGAGTGTTAAACCTGTCATGTTTGTAATTTTTAAACACGTGACAGCAATAGTTGCCAACATACGCAGGTTGCACTTTACACTTTTAGAAAAGTAGTTCTTACTATGTCATATTCTAAAACAAGTGTAGTTTATTGAACCAGATCTTTATTGGAAGCAAGAATTTTTTTTTATGATGTATCAACCAAGTTAATTCTAACAGCCAGTCCATTTTAACAGTTTTGGTTCCACCGCCAGTGACAGTGAGTCTCCCACAGCTTGACAGCCACGCACACTCATTGGCATCCACGTGCACACACCTCTGATCAAGACTTTTGAGCTCTGGGCACCTGACAAGTGGCTGACCTCACCTCCCCCCAAAGCCTCACTCTTAAGTGGATGACACATAGTGACCAAGTAATTTCCATATAGTTTACACTATAGGTTGAATGCCACAAGTTGATTCAGCCCCACCGTCCAGAATATGCCATTGTAGGCTAATAACATTTTTAAAGTTTAAATAGGGTGATGTTCATTGTGAGAACTTTGGTGTAAATTAAAGATTTAGCTTGATCCCTGTTCAAGGTCAGGTGTTTTTAGCAGCTGTGTTGTGTGCATGTAAGTTTACAGATATGTCTCTCTGCATCTGTACCAGGTCATTTCTGTTTAATAACTGAGTTAGCTGTTAAAAAAAAAAATAGCACATTTACAGACATGTGTCTCAATGCCCATTTATTGTCAGTGTGAGATGTTTTGAACAGATAAAGTGTCTTGGCTGGTCACTTTAGCTGCATCAGAATGCTTTGTAACTTTAAGAATTTGCTTTTTGTTGTGGTTAGTGGACACCTCTAAGCCAAAATTAAATATTTTTAAGCTCGCCTACATAATGTGTAGTAGGTCAGGTGAGTAAAACACAAGGTAATTACTTCTAATTAAATTGAATATAGTTTTTAAACAGCAGTAGATAATTTATTTTGTTCACTGATTCCGTCAAAAGAACAAAGGCCAGCGTAACGTAAAATGTGTACAGACTGGGTTAGTGGGTGATTTCTGCACATTATTTAAGGGCAGGTGTGTCTCAGTCAATCGTGACCACAGGAGTCAGTGGCGGCAATAAGGCTAAACAACTTTGGTAACCATGACTATTTCTGGCCTATCTGACTGTTCTCCTGATTCTGTTCCCAGTGGACCGGTCCTCGAAACGCAGGCAGGTGAAGCCACTGGCCGCCTCCCTACTGGATGCCCTGGACTACGACAGTTCGGACGACAGTGACTTTGAGCTGGGAGACGCCTCAGGTAGCTGTCACATGCTCTTGCCCCCTTCCAGAGCTCCACTGTTGCTTTCTATTTAAAGATATTGAATGAGGACACAAGGTCAGTGCAGTTCGGCCATAATTACCACTTTGTAGTCGAGACATAACTTGCGGCACTATAGTTTACTAGCTATCATGTTTAATTTTGGGTTTCGCACGTTCCCATGCTCCATTTTTGTTTTTCCCATGATGGGGGAAAAAAAAAAAGTTAGGTGATAAAGTGTTGGCCTGGCCTGGCACAGCATGTAGGGGTTCTGGTGCAAGTGCATCACAGCCTGGTCCATCTTTGCTGCCTCCATGGCAACCAGATGGAGGTGCATGCCGGGCTTGATGATGAAGTCCTCATCGCCTGTCCTTCGGCAGTGCGGGCTTGGAGTCGGGGTGAGATATCGGTCTCGTTTTCGATCTGTCAGTGTGCACGGCTGGAGCTGCCAG
The DNA here is from genome assembly GCA_025773905.1 of Chitala chitala. NCBI lineage: Eukaryota > Metazoa > Chordata > Actinopteri > Osteoglossiformes > Notopteridae > Chitala > Chitala chitala. The sequence goes on from JABJVR010000076.1 coordinate 64,273, forward strand.
ACGGTGACCCCTGCTGCCACGCCTGGCTCCTCCCTGTACCTGCAGAGGTGCTGACAGGCCGCCGATCGCTAATGAGTTTCCCAAACACGGGCAAGATCAAGTGAGCACCAAACTCTCGCATCCGGTCTTGTGACTCATTTGTTTTTCTCTGGAGGAAATTGGCCTGAGGAGTCATTTCCACCATGCGAGAACTTCAAATAATTTTTTTTTCCCTCCATGAAGGGTCTGTTTGTGAACTTTTTTTTTTTTGACACATTATGAAAATGAAAATGTGCAATTGCCAGGAATTGTGAAGCCTCAGAAATACACTTCAGAAATTGTGAAAAACGAATGCTGTGTAATAATTCCATTAGGAGTTATCATTAGCCTCCCTGTCGACGAGCAGACACATTAAAAGGCAGTAGGTTGAAGGGGAAAACAGCAGCCTGCAGAATAAATATGACGTTTCTAGAATATTCAGGTTGTTTTAGGATGTCCACTCTTGCACAATAAACCAGTTTTCAGTTGTTAATTAAGAGTTGTTAGTTTTCCAAAAATGTGACCTGGTTTACTCCAACTTGGATTTTTCCTTATACCGCCAGGCTCGGAGGGCAGCGGTAACGGGAGTGATGAAGATGAGTCCAAAGAGAGCATAGCCGGCTCTGACAGCGACTCGGAAGCTGCCGGCTCCGTAGATGAGGAGTGTGGTGAGGATGAGGAAGCCAAAGACCTGGTGTCGAACGGGAGCGCAGCAGAAGAACAGGAGAAGCTGAAGGAGCCGCAAACAGATGGGATAGACAAAGAGGAGGAGGAGGAAGAGGTTTTGAAGGCAAAGAAGAAGAGCGACAAAGCATCTGATTCAGAAGCCAGTGGCAGCGGCGGGGCGCCCTCGACTGCGGGCGGCGCTGCAGAGGAGAACCCCTCAGAGCCCAAGAAGTGGAACCTGCGGAGGAACCGGCCCATGCTGGACTTCACAACGATGGAGGAGCTCAACGACATGGACGACTACGACAGCGAGGACGACAACGACTGGCGGCCCAAGGCGGGGCGCAAGCGCAGCAAGGCCGCCACCCACAAGGGCGGCAGCGAGGAGGAGGAGGAGGAGGAGGGCAGCGGCAGCGAGGACGACGACGACTTCGAGGAGGAGAACGAGGGCGAGGAGAACGGCAGCAGCGGGAGCGACGGTGAGGAGAAGAAATCGAAACGCAAAGTGACCAAGGGGGCGGCAGCATACGATGAGGAACTGACCAACGACAGCCTGAGTGTGTCCCAGGGGAAGGGCAATGAGGTGGGACAGCGGCCGTACTAAGCGAACCTGTCGTGCCTAACAGACCTGCCTTACTAACCACTTCCTGTCTCTGTCCGGGCCTCTTAACCTTTGACCTTGATGTAGTGTTCTCCCTAAGCGCTAAGGAGCGTAAGGTATCTGCAGCAGCTACAGTGTCATATGAAGGTCATATGAAAAATTTTTAGTTTGTGATGTGGCTACAGGTACTTAGCTTCTATTAGTGCTACAATAGCTTCCTGCATTCCTTCATAAATGGAGATTCTGATCTTTAGTGGAAATTAGCAGTACATGTTTTCTCCCTCCTCCCCCTCCAAACCCTCCTGAAATCTATCATGGACCCCTCGTGGGCTTGTGGACTCTAGGTTAAGAAACCCTGCTTTCCACGATAATTATGACCCTGACTAAGTTGATGCTGAGCTGTTCTCAGGTGAATTAAACACGCTAAAGCAATTTCAGTTGCTTTTTTTTTATGATTTAAACAATTTAATCTTTCATATTTTAACCACGTACTTTGCAATACTGATATTTAAATAGACCTAACTTGGTGGATTTTGAGGATATCGGATTTGGTGAGATCAGATCAGGCTGTGGAAAACCCAGCTGTATATATATTATCTGGAAATGGAATGGAAAAGGGTTTTTTCATTTTTTTAATTTTTTATTTATTTATTTTTTTACAAATCCAATTAGCCAGAAAGTAGGTTTCATAAAGAGAGAGCGCACTGAACAATCAGATTAATAGTTAAGATGGCAGGATCATCCGATACTGGAATGAGATTTCTGTGAGGTTTTGTGGGACCTGCTAAATCGCCCCATTGTTTCTGCTTTGCTCGCTTCTCCCAGGATTCCTTACTGACGGACAGAGCTCAGACGAGGAGCTCTCAGCGGATGGAGCACATCTTGATCTGCTGCGTCTGCTTGGGGGACAACAGTGAGGACGCCGATGAGATTATCCAGTGTGACAACTGCGGGGTGACCGTGCACGAAGGTAAGGGGAAGACATGTTGTCCTGCTGTCGTACGAGTGCTCAGCTGTAGGCCTGTCGTGACCTGCACGAGGGCCAGTAATTGATTTACAGGCCTGTCAGGTGACTTGCATGAAAGCCAATAATGTTTTCACAGGCATGTCATGTGACCTGCAGTCACATGACGTGTGTCACAGAGCCAGTATTTAAGTGTGACAATAACACTACATGCTGCACGTATTACAGCAAAACTCTCTTGAAATGGTTTTCCATGATCTTGCCAGTTAAGTCTTTGTTTAGCGCTTTGGATTTGTAGTCATTTTTCAGTTTCTTTTTTTTTTTTTTACCCGTTGCAGCAAGTATCTTCTGCAAAGGAGAACGTGGTGGGAGTAATTGTGTCACGATCAGAATTTGAATTCTGATCAGGGGCTATACACAGGTCAGAAAATTTGAAAGCGTTTGTGAGCCTTGTGACTGAACTGAAAATGGTTGAACAAGCAACAGAGGAGGTGCGATTCTTCATGCACGCAGGTCTCATATCGAATTAAGTCTGCCAGTCACCAAAAATTAGATTTGTACCTTTCTGTGTAGCTTTGCTACTTTTTGTACTCCACACAGCAGTGGGCTTGTTTATACAACAGAGAAGTGCCTTAAAGATTCCAGTGTGAATCGTTTTGTAGGGCGCATGTTTTAGATGTACCTGTCTCTTTTGAGTGATGACAGTACAAACAGCCTCCCCCCAACCCCTCCCGCGTGCGACAGCGCTGTAGCGGGCCGTCCCCCAGGTTAGAGCCTATGCGCAGCCCTGCTGTAGGAGAAAGGAGGCAGGAGCGTTGTCGGTGAGAGCCCGGAGCTGACAGCCAGACTGCGGCCGCTGCTTATCTCTCCCTTTAATATTTCACTCCTCTGAGCTGCGTTTAATCTCCATGAAAGGGGGAGGCTAAGTGGTTTTGGGCGCAAGGCTTGACGATACCGGAGCAGTCAGCGCGATCACACGAGGGCACTTCATACTCTGACACCGGCTATGAAGTTGTTTTTCTGCTTTGATAGAATGCCGTGTGCGTCTTTCCACCCTCGCCGGGGCATTCGTAACCCTTTCCTGTCTGGTGGGCGCTGGCGTAACGAAAAGCAGTACTGAAAACCCAGCCTGTGTAGAAATGCTATTGAATTCAAGCAGTTTGTCATGTTTCGTGTCTTTTAAATGCCTTTTTGTCTGTCAAGTTCAGCCGTTCTGTAGAGCGGTGTGTTTCAAAGGGCCACTTTTAATACAGCAGCTGTTGCATGGATTTTAAAAACGGCTGTGAGTGGAGGTAAAATAACAGGCATTAGTGTGGACTTGGCAATCAGAGCCGGTCTTTTTGTGTCAGGGAGGGGGGGGCAGAGGAAGTGGAAAGGGGCAGGAAGGAAGGCTTTCTCCTTCATTTGCCTCTATGCTGGTCCACTTCTCGTACGTGTGGGGGGTAGTGGGAGGTAGGCGGGGCTGGTGCCAACGGCCCCCCAGCCAGACAGGCAGCTGTTCCTCTTGTGCACCTCTCTCCTGCAAGCCCTCCCCCACCCGCTCCCCAGACCAGCTGCGCACTCTCACGCCAGGCCTGGTGATGGAGCACAAACTTGGAGGGAAAATCGGAGGCCGTGTGGGCGGAGTCTTTGTCAGCCGCTCTCATGTTAGCACTTCAGCGATGCAGAAAGGCCGTTGGCCAGCAAAGGGGGAGCGCATGTTCCAGGTGGTAAGTTTGCCCTCCTGGGCAAGGTGAGGGTGGAGCTTTCAAGTCTGAGAATGTTGTCCCCCCCGGCGGTGCCACTGACCTTCAGCAAGGTGTGACATGCCCACACGTCTGTCAGCCAGGCGTTGGCGTCCTGCTCCCCGTCACGCCCAACATCGTGAACCGCAGCTGGATCCGCTGCCTTCGTCCATCACCCTCGCGCCACGCTGGGTGCCGTGCTGTCGTGCCCTGTCACCAGCCTGCCACCTGTTACAGAGAATAAGTGTCTTCCCACGCAGAGCACAACACCTTTAATTTCATATTTCATGAAAAGAGTAATTATCTGCAAGTGCCGAATGACTGCTTTTGTGCTGAATCTGACAACTAGCTGGAAAAGTCACAGTTAAAGTTTAGCTTGTTCCTTTTTAGTCTTTCGTTTCTTTAAGGGAGCTCACAGACAGTGGAGCTAGCTACCATTCGTAGCTGTCCTGTTTGGTACAGGATGGAATGGATGGCTCTTCCTCTCTATGTTGCTTCCTCAGCAGTCGTGCTGTAATATACTGTGTACGCTAGGGTCGTTTTACAGGCCGCCACAGACTCGCCGTTAAGTGGTATTCAGATTTATAGATCAATTGATGGGAATGTCAGGTGAACGGATGGACACGTGTAAATTCTCACAACTTAGAGTATCGGCCGAGTTAAAGTACGGGAGCAATATGTAAACAGTATTTTATAACTTTATAGGTTTGGGACTGTTATTTATATGTGAGCTGTGGCAGTGCCTGCCTTTTTTTAACGTTTTAATTTTTGACTCCCTCCTTTATTTACAGCCCTAAACATTTTTGGTGGGGGGGGGGTTTTTTTTTTTTTTTTTTTGAAAGAAATTTTAGTCTGATTTTTGTTTTGAAGAGTGTGAAAGTGTGGTGTATCTATGGTTAGGTAGTTTTTACCATATAGCTAAATGACACCCAGTATCTTGGGTAGCTATTATGTCAGACAGGCTGACCACAGTCAGATTACTTCCATTGTAATCTCCTACCTTGTATCGTTACTCCCAATCACAGGCCCATACTTGACCAAGCCCTACATAAAGATGCGGTTTCATTGCAGCTTTGTTAGTGTCGTTCTGTTTGAGATCCAGTTACGTTAAGGTGGCCTTGTGTGTATCTGCCTTTGGACGTAACCAGCGGTCCGCTGATCAGTTTAACGGAGAGCCCAGCAGACCTACCCACCGTGTGTCGGTTGACCGCTTGCACTCCTGCTTGTGTTGCTCTGAGGAAGCGGTCGTTACTGTTGCCAGGCAGGCTCTGTTTTAGCTCCCTTCCGGTACGCTAATGCCCGCGTTCTCTCCCCGTCTCAACAGTGCCCAGCATCACCGTGTCTCGCTGTTACGTGCTTCGTTACCGGCTGGATGTGTGACAACTTCCGTTATTGTCTGCTGTGCGTCGTCTGCCGCTGTAAAGGTTTCACGTGGGAATCCTGCGCTCCGTGCCTTGTTTTTTAAAACTCGACTAGCTGTGTAACGGTGTCGTGAACAGGGACCTGGGAGAGGAGTCGTTATTCACTCTGTACCTACTACTACCCTCCATGTTGGAAACCTGGTCTCCCCGGGTTGAGGCCAAGCCGATGGGCCTGTCCCGGTGACACCAGACATCCCCATCCTCTGCCAGTGGCCTGTTGTTAATTTAATGTTACCTCGTAGGAGAAGAAGACACTACTAATGACATGACTGGCTCTGTGCCGAGTGATGGCCTTGGGCATGGTCTGCACACCGTGTCATATTCCCACTTCGCTTTTCTTACGTCTTTTACCTTCCCTCCAGCTCCAGTTCATTTTTGAGTTATTATTTCATAAATAGCCTTAATGTTTTTTTTTTTTTTTTTTTTTTGCTTAATTGTGAGAACTGTTTAAATGCTCGTTTATACCCTGTGCCAGCATTTTCCCCCCTCAGAGTATCGTCATTAACGAGCTCACACTCCTAATACCAATTAACATGCTGGCGCTATTGATTTCTCAGAGTGTTTAATGCATTCTGGACTACATTTCTAATTATATGCCTCTTCTGATTAATTCGTTTAGTTTGCATGTAGTATAGTTGTCTTAGCTCTTGATTGGCATCACATCTTAGGCCTGGGTGACATGGTAACCGCCTTGCTGTGGTTGCTGTAGCGCTTCTCGGGAATGTACGCTTTGCATACCTGCATCTCCAGGCAGTTGTACATTGACTAACTCGCCAAACTCGATAAGTACGATCCTAGGAATACAACTGAAGGCTGCGTCAGTTTCTTTATGTTTTAAAACGAGTAATAAGCATGTTTATTATAACAATTTTAATATTATTTCTGTCGGTTTTATAGAAGATTGAGATGTTGTGTGGAGTCTTATTAGGGCCAAGGTCAGATTTTCTGCACTGTGCAGATGAATGGCACCTGAACGTGTCTGATCTTCTGCTGATGACCTTTAGCACAGCGGCACCGCGCACCGTCAACTGCGCCCTGTTCACAGCCCCGCATGAGCTGCACCTCCTAGGCGTGATGTCATCACACCTGACAGGTGCACGGCGGGGCGGAGAGAACGACCCTGTGCGTGTCAGGGCGCCTGCCAGAGGCTCTTCGCAGCCTTGCACACACGGGCCCGCGGGCCTGGTTGGCAGTAACGGCGCCAGGCGTGGTCGCACATCTTCCCGGACCATTTCCTCTTGCTCAGGCAGTGATGCTTGCATGCCACGCTATGCAGCGGGTCGCTGCACTTGCAGTTGAGGTTTTTTCCGTCCCGTTCATCTCCGATTCTTTGAAACTTCAGAAGAGAATTCTTTACTCGTCTGAGACCAGACGGACGTCTGCCCTGTAGTGCTTTATGATATCGCGCTAAGACCGTTTTTGAATGTGCGAGGGTAGCTTTACTACAGTGCAAAATGCCTTTTAATGCCAGTGGAGGACCTCAGTCCTGCTGGTCCCTACCTCTTCAGCTGGCCTGCTTAAGCCTGCTGTTTTTGCACTTTAAATAGTTTTTAATATAATTTACACATTCGACTCGGTGCGTTGATTCCATCATGTGACTTTAAAGACATCGAATTGTGCATATGTGTATTATACATTTTTCTTTGTTTTCTCTCACGCGCACACACACACACACACACGCGCGCGCGGTGTCTCTCTTGTAGTGAACACGGCCTCGGTCTGTTTGCGCACCGCTCATCAGTGGTTTCCACCAGGCTTAACGTTCAGTACGTTAAATCCCCTCATCACCTGAGCCAAATCACCTCTGACTAATGAGGTGATGTAGTGCCAGTTGCAGACTCGTTTATTTTTGCGGTGGAGCGCGTACGCAGAGCGGTTCGGGCTAATTTGTAGCTCAGATTAAAGCACGCGGCTACGGAAGCGCATCGCCGGAGACGTCGCGCTGTTTTATCGGCCGGTTTAGGCCAAGCCTCTATTACGAAGATGGAATTTCCGAGAGCAACAGAGAGCCACGAGTGTAATTTCTTGTCGAAACAGGCTGAGGAAAATGAAATTAAAATGCAAAATTTAAATGCGGCAGTAAAAAGAGCTCGGTTGTTTTGCTCCGTAATGACGAAATGGTAGTTTGGCGGGTGCTGGGCCTGCGGGTACCATGGTGACACGTTTCAGGAGGTGAGCGGTGGAAACATTCAGACCCCCCCTCCCTGCTCCAGCACAGCAGCAGCAGCATCCTCTCAGGACGGGAACGCCGTCCATCTTCTTCTTCCTCTTGGCCTGCATCTGGCTCTCGCTTCCTCTCCATCTGTCTCAGAAAGTGGCCAATTTCCGCAGCTCTAATTGCTCTCGTTCGCCGACGTCTTATTCTGTTGCCGCATCGGGTCGCAAACCGGTGCGCCAGTGAATCACCCCGTCTTATCTCGGGTGGAAAATCGTTAGTATCTGCGGCCGAATTGAGCTAAATTTGTGACATTCATTCTGAACACTATAATCTGTCCACAGCTGCCAGATGAATGGCTCCCTTTCTTTACGTAATTGAATATATATTAATATGGTGCAAACGATAATTTCTTTATTGCTTTTGTGCGATGGAGTCATCCTTTTCTCCTTGACTTAATTTTTCCCCCCCCTCTGTAATCAATACAAATTTATTACTGAGTGGTCGTGTGTCCCATTTGTTGGCTACACTGAAAGGCAATATGGCCGTGATGGCTGCTGTTGGCACATGCTGCTGTGCTGAGGTACCTCCTGGGTGCCCAGTGTCATAGGCTACTGAGCAAAGTGAAAGTTCTTGCGTTGTCTTCCAAGAGATGTTTTGCGGAGGAGCTGCTGTTTCGAGCCCTTGTTAACAGCAGTCACAGGAATCCATGGCTGTGGCCAGGTATAGATGCGGTGTGCATTCACTCAAGCCTTAAACATCTCAAGCCACTCAAGCCTTAAACACCTCTCAGAATGGACATTTACTGCAGTCATGGACCTTACCATGTTCCCCGTATTGTCGAGTTGCATCTTTTCCTGTTCTCGGTGAAGTTAAAGCTCAGTGTACAGAAAAATGCTTGATAATTTTTTTTTTTCTTTTGTCCCTTGAGCAGCCCAGTGTCCTGTGACATTAATCTCAAGGCACGAGGGATCTCGGTTTAATTGTACGTACAAGGAGGTGGTCATTAGGCAGAGACGGACGAGACCCCGGCACTGTCAGGATAATGTATGGCCTCCCCATGCGGCCGACTGCCACTCGCGCACTTAACTTCCAGCGGAGCTCGTTTGAACGTCAGAGTTGCCGTATGCAAACTGCGGCCTTGGGCACCTGAGGCGCGCTCCGTTTTTTTTTTTTTTTTGAACGCCCATAGCTGAGGTCTCCTGATTGTATCTCGACACGGTTAAAAGCCTTAGTCTCCATTTGGCAGACACCTCCTCTCCACTTACTTAAAACGTCAAACCATCATTCCTGACAAGGATAATCTCTGTCTGGGGGATTACAAACTTATCCTGTAGTCATCACTTTCCGTGAGCTCGAACCCCTCCCCCCAGCACTGCCTGACCACCCCCCCACTGCGGCTTAGCAGATCGAGCGTTGTCTCGGTTCAGGAAAAATAAATAAATAAATGCCGTCGCCTTGCTTGACACTGGGGGCCTGTGTTGCGGTTCAAAACACTTTTGGTGTTAAGCACCCAGCCATTCTGGTTGGTATTTTTGGTAAAATGATTTTTAAAATTTTGCGCTATGGAGTGTAGAGACATGGCTTAATGCTCCTCTAATGTGTTTTTAATTTCTTTGATATTCTGTTTGGAAGGAGCCGCGGAGGACAACAGTTAAATCTTGTTTGCGGGTTGAAGCACCTTTAAATGTTAAAGACACTGTGTTTATGAATCTTGTCAATTATGAAGTGAACAAACAGTGAAGAGCTGAAGGCTCAGAGTTCGATTTATATTCTGTAAATATCGGGCCAGTTCCAGTGAGAGCTCAGCAGAACGCAAAAGGTTTTTATTTCACAGCTGCCTGAAAGGTGGGGTTCAGAAATGAGTGTTATCTCAGGTGGGTCCCGGGAGCTAATTATGACCCACCGTTTCCTAACGCCATCACACGCGGTCTCTGGGTGGGAGAGATGGCCATAGAAATCAAATCTCCTAAACAGATGTTTTGGCATCTCTGGGTAGCGGCAAAGCCACCCTCTGCCTCTGCCTGCAGCTACTCTGGGTGACCTCTTGGTGGCTTTTCATCAGAAATCCACGCAAATTGGTTCAAACGCTTGCTCTTGTACTGTCGCTGGAGGAAGTCCAAAAATAAACATTTGAACTTGCTGGCCGTAGAGGAAGGGTACGGAAATAATAGGCAAAGTGGTGAAATTCGACTTTCCATGAGCTCATTTGCTCAGCGCCCTGGGTCTGGCTGACTGTCGCCCCTTCTATCTTCACAGGCTGCTACGGCGTTGATGGCGAGAGCGACTCCATCATGAGCTCGGCGTCAGAGAACTCGACGGAGCCATGGTTCTGCGACGCCTGCAAGAACGGGGTGACGGCCAGCTGCGAGCTCTGCCCCAATCAGGACGGCATCTTCAAAGAGACGGATGCAGGAAGGTGGGCTGCTCGCCTCGGGGGTTAGGGTCGTCCTGGCAGCAAACGGAAGCAGGGAGGGCGGTGAAATGTGCGTTAGATGCGGCTCGTTGCGACGTGTCCATGTCCGGCCTGACCTACTGCCTCGAGGGCTGTGGGCCGCTGTCATCAGCCGTCACTTAAAACATGTTTGCAGGTGTTTTAGCCAAGCGTTTAAGTCGCGCATCTTCCGAGGCACGGACCCGGCTCCGGCTGACCGGCACGCCCGTGTGAGCCGTGTGCTCCGCAGACCAGACTCCGGCGTGTGGCGTGGAGCGTGGTAGCTCCAGTCAGCTTATCTACCGCGGTCTCCCTCAGCCTGCCTGGGCCCGAATTTGATACTTCACTAGAGCGTGAAAAACTGAGCAAATTAAACGGCAGAGCAGTGGCCCCCATGAGATGGATATCTTCATATCGGAGCGGGGCCTTTTCTTCTCAAAGTCTGCATTTTTAAATCGAAACGTCCCCCTACAAACAATGTCCACGGACCTGGCCGCCATTTATGATAAAAGAGCTCTGTGTAAAGGGCATGTTGATGAGAGGTGTGTGTGTGTGTGTGTGTGTGTGTACGTGTATGTATGATAGGCGCATAGGTCTGCACTTATGCATGGGGTTCGATGAATGGCTGTGCTTTGTCATGTGACCACATTTGTGCCCATTTGCTCTGTGGGCTGCTTTCCAGGTGGGTACATGTGGTCTGTGCCCTTTACGTGCCTGGGGTGGCCTTCGGGGACATCGACAAACTGCGTCCTGTGACGCTTACGGAGATGAACTACTCCAAATATGGAGCCAAGGTAAGTGTCCCTGTTATTGTCTTCTAATTCCCTTGACAACCCCCTAACTCCCCCCCCCCCACCCCCGGGCCAAATTTGATCATTTCACTATCTGTCCAATCGCTGACTATGAGAACTTTGCCTCCAGACCATTCTGCCATAGTTTGTGTTCCTTAAATCCTTCCTCAAGTACAGAACAATTTAATACTTCCGGGTGCTGGTGCATGTTTAATTAGACGTAGGCTGTGAGTTTAAGGTCTGACTGTTAATTGGCAGACTGGAGTCTGTCTTATAAGTGCTTGTGTTGCCTGTTCCTAGAGCAGCTCAACCAAGCACGTAAAATGTTAAATCACGGAGCCAAGTCAGTTGACGCTTGTCTTTAATCAAAGAAATCGCTAGCGGAACCCTGTATCAGCCTGGGCGAGTCCCCTTTTATGCAGTGCAGTGACAAGAAATGTGTGCTTTTGCCACATGTTACTGACTTTTAAATACCTGCACAAAATTAAATGCCAGAATTTTATGAAACAGTTCAGTTTTTTTTAATGCCTGTAATGTCATTTTGGCTGCCTCTGAGCCAAAGACACTTGTGTGCAGAGGCATTTTGAAAAGGTTTTTAATTAAAATGAGGGATGTTAAGGATTACGTTAAATGATTTTGTAGCTGTTTTTTGTGCGGTCTGTAAATTTAAAGATGTGGGTCTGTTTTTTGGCTTAATAGAAATGTCAGTGTTGTATTCTCAGTTTTAGATGTGTTGTCCAGTAGCTCTTCACAGCTGCTGGTGTCTGTCCCTCTGTGTGGGACACGTGTGGGTAAAGGTTACCTGGAGAGGGGGATGGCATGGATGCTGTCCCGATTCGGCCGCTGCAGATTCTTTTCACCTTGCGGCACGGTAGCTTATGTGTCGCACGTCTCCGCCGTCGCAGGAGTGCAGCCTGTGCGAGGACGCACGCTTCGCCCGCACAGGCGTCTGCATCAGCTGCGACGCGGGCATGTGCCGTTCCTACTTCCACGTGACGTGCGCGCAGCGCGAGGGCCTGCTGTCCGAGGCTGCTGCCGAGGAGGTAAGCGGGGCGGAGGGGTGGAAGGTCACTGTCAAGGTCGTGACTCTTACCTGCATTGTTGTTTTCAGGTCAGTTTTAGCTCATCAGTAACTGAATAGTCGGGGTTAGTGTTAGTCAGTACAGGGCGTGACTTGGGTGTCCACGCGAGGCCTGTTTTCCAGCACTCTTGGGTTAGTCTGAAATGTAATTAGAACACAATTACGGCGCTATGCCTCGGTCTGTCTCCTTATCTTGTGTCTTTGATCACCTTTGGAAGAAAGTGGACGTTTGAAACCTGTTTAGCTTAATGCAGTCAATTTTTTTTTGCTCACCTGAATAACATGTTATAGGCTAGTCAGAAAAGTGTCAGAGAAGTGACGTTTGTGTGGGGCGTGGATGGGCACTGTTTTACCAGGCCTTTGGTAACTGGCTCCAGAACTTCAAAATGCACACCTTGAGCAACACAGAGACCCAAGCACTGGGCTCATCTGTGCAGATTAAAAAAAAAAAAAAAAAAAAAAAAAACAGCAGCTCGCTTTCTTTCACCTGCAGCTGCAAATTTCGTTAGCGGAAACAGAATTATCACCGTGATTCTCGTGCGCCTGAAACGTTATGCGTCATGGCACCACGTTCTGTCACGCAGCCCCATTCAGAGGTTCTGCTTTGTGGTATAGGGGAGAATTCGGCACAGAAACGCAGCCCAGTGGGACTGTTGGGAGAGAACCGCTCTGCACCTTAGCACCGGATAGCGTTCACGGTTGGCCTGCAAATGCGCCGCACGTCCTGCATTCCTGGCGTTTAGTGGTAGCGCGTGCCACGATAACTGCTGCAGAAAGTGCCTACTCATTGCAATCCATTTAAACCAGCCAGCTGTGACAAGGGCCTCTATCGGAAGGCGAGACCACTGATATCAGCCAAGGAGACGGTACCTTAAGCCTAAACGATTTTCTGGGAGCGGGGAGCTGGAAAATGGGTGTTGTGTTGTTCTAAGTTCAGAAGGAAGTGAAGTGGTTTGACAATGAAATAGTCCACTCTTCTGACTGAAAGTTGTCCTCTGAAGTTGAAAAAGAGTAAAGGAGGTGTTTTTTTGTGGACTGTGTAAGCCTCTTCTTTGGTGAATATGCTCGTGTTCTACACGTGTGTGTGTGTGTGTGTGTGTGTGTGTGTGTGTTCGGCTGCCTGACGAGTAAAAAAAAAAAAAAAAACAACACATGAGAACTGAATTCACAAAAAGTTGCAGAGGTTGAGGTTTTCCAACTGTTTCCAACTGGACAAAGAACAAAGTCGTGGATGGGTAAATACATTAAACATGTTAAAACACGTTGGTTATGTGGCTGTGAAAGATCTCAGGTCTAAGGTGCAGCGCTCATATTCATACTTAACAATCAAGTGCAGATTGGTGGTATTACAGCATTGTAAATTTCTCTCCCTGCCCAGGACATTGCGGACCCATTTTTTGCGTATTGCAAGCAGCATGCAGACCGATTCGACAGGAAGTGGAAGAGGAAAAACTACCTGGCGCTGCAGTCATACTGTAAAGTGTCCCTGCAGGAGCGTGAGAAACAACTCACACCTGAGGCACAGGTGAGCAGAGGTCATGGGTCACATCAGTTTGTTCACGAGGTTCTGAAGCTTCACACCATCTGCAGAGGTTTGGTTTTCCTCAAACGTTTAGTTTTCACTTGAATGTTTGTACCAATACCCCCCCCTTCCTCCCCTGGCAGGCTCGGATCAGCACACGTCTGCAGCAGTATCGGGCGAAGGCAGAGCTGTCCCGTAACACGCGTCCGCAGGCCTGGGTCCCGCGCGAGAAGCTGCCCCGGCCGCTCACCTCCAGCGCCTCGGCAATCCGAAAGCTAATGCGCAAGGCGGAGCTGATGGGTATCAGCACGGACATCTTCCCCGTGGATACATCGGACACAAACGCCAGCGTGGACGGCCGACGCAAGCACAAGCAGCCGGCGCTCACTGCCGACTTCGTGAATTACTACTTGGGTACAGCCACCTGGAGTCCGCCTGTAACGCTTGGGCGTCCGCTTTTCTGTCCGTTCGCCCCATAACCCTCGGAGCACACACGTTGCCCGGTTGCGGGACGTTTCCGTGTTAATGTTTTGTTGATTGCATATTTGGAATGAACGCTGCCTGAATTCCTTCAGAAAATGTAACAGTAGATTGCTTGAAGCCGGGGAAGTACTCCATTAGTGAACGCTGAGGTAACGTCAGTGTAAAATGTAATTATGTTTGCAATAAATAAATGATAGCGGTAATGGTAATTATTTATCACGCTCAGCCTTTGCATTATAATTGGGTTTATAATGAAGCGAAGGACGCGGAGAGTAAATTCAAACACGAACAGCTCGTTTTGTTTCGTCTTTTTGTTTTTTTTTTTGCTTCCGGACTGGTTCAAACGTCTTGCAGATGTTTCGGTTTTCTTGTGGTGGTTTAACGAAGGGCAGCTGTCATTTTGCGGTCACGTATTGCTCCTTTTGTAATTTGAAATGTGTAAAATCTAACTGGAATAAAACGCGTATGACTTAAGCGGCTGGTGCAAAGTCAAACCGGTTGGAAGTTGTATTGGCGGTAACTTTAGTGTTAACAGTAATGCCACTCTGCACGTATTTCACGTTAACGTGGGCGTGCAGCTTGTGCCCTAAAAAAGCCATGAACGTTACGGGCCTCGTTTTCTGTGCCCGGCTGATTGTGCTGGGAGTTTGTGGTGTTTGCGGAAGGTGTAAGCAAGACGCTCAGCCTTGTCTCTGACAGCCGGTCCTCTGTGCAGCTCCTGAATACCACTGCCTTGAGGATGCTTTGTGCTGGCTTCCCGCACAAGGACCGTTTCCTCCTCCTCCTTTTGTTGAACCCCCCCCTCATTTTTTCCACAGAGCGGAACATGCGGATGATCCAGATTCAGGACAACATCTTGGAGCAGAAGAACCTGAAGGACAAGCTGGAGGACGAGCAGGAGAAGCTGCACGTAGAGTACGAGAAGGTATCACCGGCGGGGTGCGCCGTGGGCACAGCGGCAGGCTATGCTCCTTAGCAGGCGCGCCCGTCCCTGGACCCCAAGGCCCACACAGTGCACAGGCATTCACTCAGCCTGACCTCTTAACTGCTTTGTTGAAGTAATTATTTGAACAGTGAGTCACTTCACCAGGTGTTTCAGCTTTTAATCAGGTGCTAATTAAAATGGATTCTCTAAAACCTGCAGGACTCTGGTCCTTGAGGATTAAAACTTCGATTTGTATGGTGGTGTCTGTTTAGGTGAACTTCTGCATGTACTTAGCAACATGCAGTTCCTTGTGCAGACAGTTCCAAACTGTGTTGTATGTTGTGCTGTGTGTGTGTGTGTGTGTGTGTGTGTGTGTGTGTGTGTGTGTGTGTGTGTGTGTGTGTGTGTGTGTCTTGTTTTTTTTTTTCTTTTCTTTCATAGCAATATTACGTGACAATAAATCATTCAGAATCATTCTAAAAATATGTACGGAATTTGAGATGGAAGCTATGGAAGTGGTGGAGGGCCATTAACCTCTTGACGACAGCGAAAGTCTTTTGTCGTCTCTTAAGACGAGATGTTCATCTCGTTGGTCCCCACCGTGGTCACGTGACTCCCGCGCGGCAGCAACCGCGGCGCTGCCTCGTCAGCCTTGACGAAGGCGGTGGCGAAACAGAGGAGTGGGACTCGGGGAAGTTAATGTCGCGTTCAGTCTTCCTCTCTGTGTACTAAGCGTTATTAATGGAGTGTGTGTTGCTAATTGCGTTGCTTTGGTTGCTCTTACATGACACCAGGCATAGAGAGAACTCGGTGCAGGGGAAGGGTGGGGTGGTGGATGAATGACAAAACAAAAAAAGTATTAAATACTTTTTGCTCTGTTTTCTTAATGCAGTCTTTTGTAATGAAAAAATGGTTTCTTTTTTTAGGAGAGTGGAAAAGCTCAAAACCCTTTTACAGTTTAGACAGAGTGTGCATACAGTTGCTGTATTAATGTTTAGGTAGTGATTTTGAAACCAGTGCAGTTTCTGTTATTTTGTGTGCTGGAACTTTGTCAGTAAGGCAGGATAATGTGCAGAGCAGAAATTGTGCAGAGCAGAAATCCGTCGTGAGCGGTTTCTGCGCTGAAGTTTCCTGTGCCGAGTTATGGAAATGAAACCAGATTCTGGGGCTCCTGTGTGCTGCAGGCTGTATTGGCCCGTGTAAACGCCTGGCTTTAGTGCCCATGCGTTCCTGGACATTCAGTGCTGTTGGAGTCGTGTGTGCATTGGAAGGGGGACGTAGATGAACTTGTATGGCGTCAGCGTAAATGTAAATTTTTAGCGTCCTGCATGACGTGCACCTTCTAGCTACAAGGTCCTCTCAAAGCAGGTTCAGTGTGACAGAACGTGTGTGTGTGTGTGTGTGTGTGTGTGAGAGAGAGCGAGCTTGTGTCTGCACGCGTGTTTGTTTGCGCACATCTGTGTATCGGGAAGCACGTGAGGTTGTTCTGTTCTTATCTGTCACTTGCTGCTGTTTTATCTCCATCTTCTGCAGCTCTGCGAGACCCTGGAAGACCTGCAGAATGTCAATGGGGTTCTGAGGAGTGAGGGTCAGGCCGTATGGACCACGCTGGGCGCTATTCTGGGCCAGGTACGTCACCACGACAATGCCATGCCAGTAAGGGCGAGGGGGTGAGGTCAAAAACCCACCAGGGAGACGCAACAATTTAATTCTGTTGTTGTAATGTTCGCCCTTGTTTGTGTAAAAAATAAATAATTTAATACATTCTTTCATTTGCACCGACTGACTGACCTGTCATCAGCTGGACTCCAAAATTAAGAATGCATTTCCATCATCCCTTTTGCCATAGCAACCATTTCTCAGTGCCGCTGTGAAATACACAGTCATGTGATGGTTGAAGTATAAAGCATCTTGGCTTTTAGATTTTTTTTTTATTTTTAGATCTTTCTGCTTTAAGGATCATTCTGTCAAGTGAAATGTCTCTTATCAAGAAAATATGTCAAGCGGTATGGGCAATGAAATATTATTTAGCAGCCATGTACAGTCCTCGTGGTAGAGGTTATGTCTGCATTTCTCTTTATGATAAAACTAACCCCTAAATCGCACTTCGGGAGTCTTTATGTTGCATTTCTCTCTCTCTGGTCTTCTAAACATTAGAATTTGAACATTGTCTTTTCGTTTGCATTGGTGTTTTTGTCATTAAACTCCCTTAACACAGCTGTCAGCATTGTACTGGTGATAAAGTAGTTGTAATATAAATGATCAACACCAGAAACCGTTTTCCTTTGGGGAAAAAAAAAATAGTATTAAATATTAAAATTTTGTAATCACAGCAAGGACTTAAGGTTAGGTGAGTAATTTTTAATTGAAATTACAAAGACTACAACATTATTTTCTGTTTTGTTCTCTTGGTGTTTCATGATTGAAATTCTTATTAGAATTTTTACAAGTACATTTTTTTAGTAAATGTTTAGGCAGCAGCTGGACAGAGATTTGTGACTTCTTTTACTCAGTCATCTCAAAACCTTTTGCCAAATGTTAAGACTGCATGGGTCCATTCAGCTCAAATCAAAATTGGAGGAATGAGGGACAGCAGGAGTTGGTATGAGGAGAGGAATCGGGGACAGCAGGAGAATAAACATTAGAGGAACGAGGGACAGCGGGAGTAAACATGAGTAGAGGAACGAGGGACAACGGGAGAGGAAACAGGAGAGGAACGAGGGACTGCAGGAATAAATATGAGGAGTGAAATGAGGGACAGCGGGAGAGTAAACATAAGGAGTGGAATGAGGGACAGTGGGAGAGTAAACAGGAGAGGAATGAGGGACTGCAGGAATAAATATGAAGAGTGGAATGAGGGATAGCGGGAGAGTAAACATGAGGAGTGGAATGAGGGACAGCGGGAGTAAATATGAGGAGTGGAATGAGGGACAACGGGAGTAAATATGAGGAGTGGAATGAGGGACAGCGGGAGTAAATATGAAGAGTGAAATGAGGAACAACGCAAATATGGGACGAGAAGTGATGGACAGCAGGAATAAAATATGACAGAAGATGGTTTTGGAGAAAGCACAGGGTTCTTGCGGTTCTCCTGAGCCCCTGAGGCCCTCTCCCCATTTGTTCTGCTGAAACGTTCTCTAAATGTTTCATTACCACCAAGGCGTGCAAGTCACGGTGGATGAGAGCGTCTGTGGAATGAATGAGTAAATAAATAATGTAATAATGTAAAATGGGGGACGGCTGAGAGGACAGAGCTGCTTCCTCAACGGCCGCCATAAATCACGTAATTATGAATGTGCAGTGTTTAAGTAGCAACATCAGTCAGAGAAGTGCCTGCTTTTGTCTCCCTCGCGTCCATGTTTCATTTGATGCAAATCATTGAGGCAGTGCATTACCTACCTCTTGTTGCTAAGCATTTCTTTATTGTGTGGAGAAATATTTATTTCTCAAAGTTGCAATAAAGTTTCTCTCAGGAAGACAAGAGGTCCGGGGGGGATGGTCATAGACATAGACTGTTTTATCTGAGTTTTTTTACATACCATACTTCTCCTAATTAACACGCCCACTCTAATAGTCGCGCCCCCACCCGATAATACACTACGAGACACGGTAAAGCACCCCCTTCTACGAGATTAAAGCGGTGACATAGAAACGTGGTCAATGTGTAGAAGTGTGTATTTGCAGAGAATGAATGTGTAAATGCAATGAATTATACGCATTTTCTACAAGGTCATTAAATGAACACAAAAATGCTACATTATTTGGACAAAATCCGCTTCTGAATCCTTTATTGATTGTACTTGAGTACGGTAATGAGGTCTTCATATGCCAAACGGAAACTCTGATAATCACTGAATTAGTTAATGGGATTTTAATTTTTTAATTTATTTTTTTTTAAGATTATAGAAGAACGTTAGTCTTTTTAGTAACGACTTTTAAAGACTAAGGTCTTTAAAAACTTGAACTTCTCGTTTTAACGGTTTTAAAAACTTCATAATCTGCACATTTTGGCCTCAAATAGACGCACCCTGAACGTAACTTGTAACGCAACCAGGCATGTTAATTAGGAGAAATACGGTACATTTTTGTTATGATTTTATAATGGGTCTGAGTATGAGAAGCTACTTTAAAGCAGATATTGAAGTAGGGGCCTGGTGTTACAAACCAGCCCTTGTCAAAGATCTGTGATTAACTACCACCAGTCTGTTAAAATTGGGTTTTAAACAGAACTTCTGATCCTGCAAATTAGTGAAACTCATGCTTGGCTATGAGTTTCCCCTCTGGATTTTCCAGATCAGTTTCCCAAAGTTCACTAAAATAAATGTGCCGTTAGGTCTTCCTCTGCTAGCTTATCTCCTGCATATGCTACAAGATTCACGGAAAGTTTAGAATGGGAGGATTTTGTCTGGGTTGGTGTGCTTCTGCCGTGGCGGCAGCCGACCTCGTTGCCAGGCAGCCTGGAAGCCTGCGAGGCAGGTGTCTGTGTAGCTGCACTGAGCGCAGTCAGATTAGAGCGACCCCGAGGAGAGGCCTGAACGCCCAGCTGAGAAGTTTATTCCTAGACGATAATTTTGTCATTATGGCTGAGAGCTGTGAGTTAGTAGGTAGTGGGTGTTCACCGTGGAGACAAGCGGCCTGTCTGTACTCTTGGGTAAGATGGTGGTCGTTTTCACGTCTTCCTTTCACAAGTCTTCTAAAAGGGCTCTGGAGTGGTGATGATGCACGCATGCGCGTGTGTGTACACACACACTCGTACACACGTCACAGGTCTGTGTGGTGAGCGCTGAATTTTAACTCTGACCAGGCCTGCTGGGTAATAAAAACACCACCCTTTCTTCCCCGGACAGAAGCTGAACACTCCTGCCATCCTGAAGGCCCCCAAGGAGAGGAAACCAAGCAAGAAAGAGGGTGGGGCTCCTGGCAAGTCCTCCACCCTGCCCGCTGTTCTGTACAGGTAGGGCCCCACCCTCACATACACCCCCCCCACAGGTATTTTGTGACTTGAGTTAGGCTGAATAATGGGTATCCGCTCCTTGCCAATTGTCCTTATTACTAATGTAACGGTCTGGGTGCTGCCTTTAAGCACGTTTTATGTTTTGTTCGTGTACAGTTCTACATACGCGTGGATTATCACGCGCCTCCTCCTCTTTCCGTACCTTATCCGTGAGACAAGCAGACCTGCTTTTCCTGCTCTATTAAAGTAACCTCTGAACTGGGCACTGAGCCACCCACCACATCTCCCTGCCGTAAATGGATTTGCGTTCTGTTCTCCTCAGAGCGATAGGCTGAGCGGCACAGGACACGTCACGTGGGCTTAATGGTCAGATCCAGCATCGGCGCACAGAGCTGCTGTCCATAATGTGGCTTGTCATTGTTGTGACTGTAAAGGATCGCCTTCCTGCTCATACATCACCTATACGTTTAGATTTTATATTTTATTCATTTAGCAGACGCCTTTGTCCAGAACGACTCACAATGAATAATATTACACGCGCATGTCACGAACGAGGTCAAACAGTATCAGAGAATCTAACTAACAGTAAGTGCTGTTCTGTCATCAAAATGCACACGATTAAGTCAAGCAGTTGTCTCAAAGTCATTCAAGTAAAGGATAAATGTATGAAATGTAGATTGAATTAGCCAAAAAAACATAAACACCATTGCTACAATGAAGTGAATGGAAGCAAAGATTTCAGGTTTTACCTTCTAGTCCTTTAGTCACATGGTAGCCGCACATTTTTGTATGTGAGCAAGTCGGAAATTGTCTTCGCTGATGCTTCTGCACCTGACGTAGCTGGTCAGCACTAATTATGCTGTTACTATCAGGTCTTCCTGTGCCAGAACTTCAGTTTAGACTGGACTACACTACTGTTATGTAACAAAAAAGTGGACAGCTTTGTTACTACTACATAGTTAACTTTGTGAGAATTAAAGCTAACTGAATGGTTGTTCTTTGCAATCTTGTTGTATATGCTAGTTAACGTAGCTATTCTAATCTGAACAAAAGTGCTTTATGTTAGTACTAACCTGTTTTGGGTGAATTATAAATAATGTGGCTGCAGCAATTGTTTTGCTGATATTAACCAATTAACCATGAGGCATTTAAAACATTGTATCAGCCAGTACCAGAGCATTGAATTCTCACTTAAAATTACAGACTTTGTTTGCTAATGAGCCTCTGGTGCAGGTGTAGGTGGTGCATACAGAAGGTGCTGTTTTGTTAGACGACAAAACACATTGGTGTTCTTGCAAAACGAACGCAGTCAATTAACACGTCCTTGGAGCGTTAGGGCCAATCTCGTCACCATTTCAGATGAGCAGGTTAAACAGCCTTTTCACACGCTGAATTTGCTTGGATACCTTTTGGCAGCTTTAAAATAAAGCATGTCAACGCTGGTACACAAGGGATGTTAAATGAGGACTAGAGAGCCGGGCGGAGGGAAAGCGTGTCACGCTTTTTATCCGTGCAAATTTTCGTTTGGTGTGCCTGTGCAATTTTGTTTTCCTACAAGAGGCAGGCTGTTTTTTTTAATTATTTTAAAATTCAGATCGGCTTCGTTCAGATGCTGCTTCTGCCCCTCACTGATAACTGTGTAACATTTTGTTCGGTAGTTTTTCCTCACTGTTCATTAATAGTTACTGTGAGCGCCATTCAGTAGCCTGAGACCTCCTGGCTCCGGCCTCGTTGTTTACAGCCGCATAACAGAAGTGGGCAGTGTGAGACCATGAGGGGTAATACCGTGTGTTTGACGCGTGCTCGCTGCCTGTGAGGCCGTGAGGGGTAATACCGTGTGTTTGACGCGTGCTCGCTGCCTGTGAGGCCGTGAGGGGTAATACCGTGTGTTTGACGCG
>JABJVR010000076.1:90271-119244 GCA_025773905.1 Chitala chitala
GGACCCAGTCGGCCGCTGGCCGGATGCTCCGGTGCTCCACCGCCTGCCCTTATCGCTGTCCACCATGCTCATATCTCCCCCCTGCGCCCCCCTCTCGCTGCTGCCTGTACAGAAGACAAAAGGCGCCCAGATCGCTGGCAGATCTAACAGCTCATTCCTCCGTTTCTTTATTTCCTTTGTTTTCAAAAGTCTGTCTGTTCTCTGTCCTTTCCCCCCAAGATGGATAAAAATGGTTGTCATAAACGTTGATGCTGTTGGGGTTTTTTTTTTTTTTTTGCAAAACAGACAGTGCTGCTTCAGAAAAGGAGCAGGATCCACCAGTGGCCAGAACAGCTCTTGGATGGACCCATGTTTAGTTTTTCTTTCCCTGATTTACACACACGCTCCTGTTCCTTCGTGTGTGCGTGTGTGCGCGTGTGTGGGGTGGTCCAGATCAGTGCAGGTGTGAAATGCGTGTGGAAGCCCAGGGATTGGGCCGCATGCGTGCCCAGTGGTGGAACGTGGCTCCACACTTTATTTTCAAACACAAAGCCGTATGGCATGCCGCTCCTGCTTTTTTAGCCAAATGTGTTAACCTCGGCAGGATGGATACTCTGAGTTGGGTAGGGGGTGGAGGGAGGTGTTTTGAACAAACCGGGCGCCTGCCCAAACCGGGCTCCGCTGAACACCTCTGTCTCACGGCTTCACACACACAGGGTCCTCCTCACCTGAGAGCTAACGTCTTTATTTTTAGCACATGAGTTTGCGTCCCACCGCACACAGGGCTTCTGTGCGTGTCAGAATCGTGCAGGTTTTTAACCTGAGGCTAGTAAGACGATTTTGGCTTTGCACAGTGTTTTTTTTTGTTTTTTTTTTTAACCACCGTTGCGCTCCTGTCCACGTAGGTTGCCAGAGAACGCAGCTTTATAGGCTAAAGTACATCCGTCCTTACGTTTGTTTAGAGCGTGTTGCCTGCCTGCGCCGTTTGCCACGCTTCAGGTGAGTCTGTTGGCGTGTTTTTCCCCTGGCACCAGTATGGAGTCTCCTTTGATCTTTTGCACTGCCTTAACAGATTACCTTAATCGAGTCCTCAGTAGTAGTTGAATAATCAAGTGAATTTTTGCCTTTTGTTTTGTTCCAGCGGTGCAGCAAGAAGTGCTGCAGAATTCGAGTGCCAGTTGGCAGCGGTCTGGCGTTTAGCGTTTATAAAGCTAAGCGTTCCGCCTGCCGCGTGGTGCCGTGCCAGGGGCAACAGATGGAATTGTTTCCACAATCTGTTTAAATATGTTGTCGATTATTTATTTGTTTTTTTCCCTTTTCGCTTTTAAAAAGCATTCAGCGTCTCTGTTCGCTGGGGGACAGTAAGAGATGGGTGTGGATGTCCGCGTGCGCGTATCTTATTTATTTTGGTAGTAGGGCCTAGCATTGAGTGTAAAAGGTGGTGTCAGGTGAAAGGTTACCTGGGGGGAGTTGGCATTGCTGTGGGGGGTTTGTTTAAGTCAACTCCTTTCACAACAGGAAGTATGCTAATGTCACGTAAGCCATCTCTTGGAGGCAGGGCGTTATGCGTGGAGTCGCGGTGTGGGTGAGTGGAGGGGGGCCATTTGCCAAATGTGTGACGTGGGGGTCTGGTTTGTCTGGGTGGGGATACCTCTCCCCTCGGGTGCTGCACTATAAATCAAAGATGATAAACTTTCCCTGAGCTGTGGTTTGCAAAAGAAGACACACTTTTCATCACCACTGTATGTAAAACTTGCGTAAAAAAAAAGGATGTCTGATTTTGTTAATAATTTAGACCTATCTTTTGTATTTTCTTGTTCTTAAAAGTCTCCCAGTTGCATTTATTTGCTAAGCTACTCATTTTAATTCCGGCAGAACTTGTGTGATTATTATAATTAGTTTGTTTATTTTTTTTAGAGAACCAGAGGGCAGAAACGAAAGCGCGTTTCCTTGTGTGAGGACGAGAAAATGGAGGTAGGTGGCCGTCAGTCTGGCCGTCGGGATCGTGAGGTTGTGTGCTTGTCTCTGTGCTCGGCCGTGACCTTCGCCGTCATGCCTGTCTTCGCAGGAAGTGCCCCAGCGAGAGCGGCGCCAGCGCCAGTCAGCTGTGCAGAAGAAGCCGAAGGCCGACGACACCAGGACCGAGTGTGCCACCTGCAAGGGCCCGGGCGACAACGAAAACCTCGTAAGGTACGTCCCCGCGCACGGGGGAGGGGGTCGCCACGTGGGACAGCCTGTCCGTCATGTCAGACGCACCCCTGCGACAGTAAAGGTTATTCTGCACATGTGCACACTGCTTTGTCGTGTGTGTGTGTGAGAATATTTTCTAGTAGATCTGGTTCATTGGCGTTTTACAAAGCATTAGATACAAGTTTCTGCTGTGATTGAGTCGTTTGATATTTCCATGGAATCGGACTGGTTTAGCTTCATGGCCTCTTATGCTTGCTGTGCTGGTAGTGCAGTGCCAAGCCAAACACCTCAATAAAACAGCCAGAATTGTATGGTGCTAACTTAGGCCTTGTGTTTACCAGCTGTTAAAACTTTTTGTTATCAGACGTTTTAACCTTTGTTTCCTGTCTTTAGTTGTTGAAACTAAATAGCTAACATAGCAGTGACACGGAGGAGAGATAGCACACCGCATGGGAAGAATCACGACATTGCCACTGTGCATAAACAGATTAGAAAGTGCTTTAACGAATGCTAAACCATTTTATCAAGCCATGCTCGTTTCTGTTTTGACTTGCCTGAATTGTGTAGGTAGTATTTTGTACACGTATTTGTGGCAGGTATTCAGTGATCAGATTCTCCAAGCGAAGGTCTTAGCTTTGCAGAGAAGAGTTGGTATCACAACACGGCTCTGCATAATGACACTTCTGTCATGGTGGTTCTGTCATGCTGCTCTGCAAGCTAGAAATGTCTTTGTATGTTATACGTACATGAATCTTACGAGACAGCTGAGTCACGTGGACCACCTTTACCATGACATTTGCTTTAAATTGGAAAGTTGCGTTCAGATTTAATGCAGGTTTATGCTGCTTATTATCATATCATGAATGAAATGTTCTTTTGAATCCTACTCAGCTAGTTTGTCGTCGACCCCATTTCTAAGCCATCAAAGGTCTTGTGGCCGAATTTGGGATTTTTCGCAGACTGACAAATTAAGATTTCGTAACCCCTTTACCAAAACGCTCGCTTCGTTGTTATGTGGCCCAAGGTCCTAGTACACTGTGTTCGAGAGAAAAAAAAAAAATAATTCTAGTGTGCATAAAGATTAATGTTTACACCTTTACGTTTGTCGTGTGGTGTAAGGTTTGTGATGCAGAATTGGGGCTGGAAAAACTGTCATGCACATTTGCATAGGCCGTGTATTAAAGCTCGGAATGAATCCGTCTGAAAGTAAACATGTCAGCTCAGCAGGGATTGACCGATGTGCCGATAATATTGTAGATGTAAAGTTTTGAAAAAGCAACAAAAGTTCTGCACTGACCATTTAATAAAATTTGCCAAAAAATTCTTGAAAATATCTTGTATAATAAATGGCTCAAGAAGTGGTTTCCAAAAAACCTTTTCTGTTTAAAAGTGTAACAATAGTTGAAATTACTTGGTACCCTTTGGATCTCTCTATTTTTAATGGTTATGGTTATCTTTTTGTCTTTCTGTTTTGGCCAGTATGCGACCTTTCAGCTGTCACTCAAATCCAGAGAACATCATTCATTGGTTTAGCTCCAGGTGAGCTTGTACACATTTCAGCCAATCCATGCAGCGGGTGCAAGACCCTAGGGAGGCTTCGGCAGAGACATGCATGCAGTACGCATAATGAGACATTATCGGTAACGTCGATAAATTAAAAGACTGATTACTGTCACTGAAAATGTGCAGAATATGTTGATATTATATTATGTTGATCCCTAGAACGTAGTGAGGGCCGCTGTTTTTCACCTACCAAGACTTCTTTCATGCATTAAAAGGGTTTTTGATAGTTTTCAATAATTGCAAATCACCTTTTGCTTCTGTGAAGCAAAATTTTGTGTCAGTGACTATAGGAGTTTTTTTTTTACTGTATAATAGTGAATTTCTCTGATGGATTTTACAATAGTGTCAACAGGACACACCCTGTTTGTAATTAGCTTTACAAGTGAACATGCAGTATTCGTGAAGTAGCGATCATCTACTTCCACTTTGCCTGATCCATAAGTGTGAATGTGCCCCAATGACAACATCTTAAGGGCAAAGGCTGTAAAACTGTATTTGAAGCACAGAGTGAGGTATGGGCGGAGGTCAGGGTCGGGGGTTTGGCCGGAGGTCAGGGTCGGGGGTGTGGCCAGAGGTCAGGGTTGAAGGTGTGGCCATAAGTCAGTGGGTGTGGTCGGAGGTCAGGGTCAGTGGGTGTGGTCGGAGGTCAGGGTCAGTGGGTGTGGTCGGAGGTCAGGGTCAGTGGGTGTGGTCGGAGGTCAGGGTCTATGGGGTGTGGCCGGAGGTCAGGGTCTGGAGGTCTTCTGCCCTGACTCTTTCTGTCTTTGCATTGCACAGGTTGTGAGAGCTGGGGCACCCACCTCCCCTAAAAACCCAGCCTCCTCTGGACTGATGACCATTGGCTTAGAGAGGCAAATTTGAGTCGTTTGAAGAATGTCGGTAGGTTTGGCAGGAGTCTCATGTCGCCAGCTCTTACCATCTGATGACCAAAACCAGACCCGCCATGGAATCTCTCATGGCTCTCAGGCAGTCCCTGTGAAACTGGATAAAAGAGGAAAAATCACAGTTGGACCTTTTGGTGGGGGTGGGGGGAGAAAAAAAAAAAGTATTAAGTCATAACAGGTAACATAAGGTTGGACGTGACACTTTACAGAGCCGTGGGCTGTTAGTAGCTACGCCAGCTCTCATCTGCAGGACAGGAGGGAAGTTTCCCCTTGTAAATATCCACGAGATTTTTTTTTTTTTTTTTGTGTGTATGCGTTGTTCTGGACTAGCAAGCTGTGTCTATCCAGCATTTTGTGAAGAGAATCACTAACCGGACAGAGGCCATGGTGAACCCTCACCTCCAGACTGACAAGGCTCCTTCTGTCTCTCGGACTTCTTTGGCTTGCCTGAATTTCCCAGTATGCCATGCGACCGTACGTCCGCCTGCACGATAACGCTTTTTGCCGTCTGCACTGGGCTTCTCGGAATCTCTTTGATGCGACGGGTGTCTTGATTAGACTGGGGGCTGGGGTGGGGTGGGGCTCCTCTTTACAACCGATGAGAGTTGTGTGCAGTGCTCAGATGTCCACCAAGCCTAGCAGGCCTTCTCGAATCTGTTAGTTTTTCACTTCTTCTCGGGACCCTGCAGTCTGCTTATCAGAGGACACGATCGATGTTATTGACTGGAGTAATGGGTTCCAAGGCCCGCTTTTCCATAGTGCAAATGAATTTAATTTCACACACTTGACCGTCAGCGTCTGTCCATCGTCTGTGTGCGTGAGCGCACACACACTTCTGAGCCTGCCGTTTGAACTTTCGCTTGAGTGTAAATGATATCTCTTCCCAAGTGTTCCACACATCTGTAGGCATGATAACAGGTAATAATTGTATAAGCATTTGTAAGATGCCTTGTGTGTAAGTGTATGTTAAATGCACGTAATATTTCGAGACCGGCATAACTTGAAGTGTTGTGTTTTTTTTTTTTTTTTTTTTTTTTTTTTGATAAGTGTTGCAATAGCTTAATGCTCACGACCAGTTCACACCCCCTCCCCACACCTTTTGGCCACCCCCCCCCCCCTTCCAATTTATTCCCTCCCCATAGTGCCCCACAGTTTGCGCTGTCAACTGATTTTTTTTACCATGTGGTCTGTCAGAACACATGATACGTGTCATCTGTCATCCCTATAGCAACGGGGACCTGTCATTTCCCTGTCATGGGAATTAGGACCGCATCCCCAAACACAACTTTGAAATTGCTTACATGGAGACAGAGTAAAAATCTTTTCAGTTAGGGGTGTGGACAGTGTTTTTATGTACTTTTTTGGGTCTAACTCCACTTACGACTTTTGTTGTCCTCAGCTGGGTTTAATGTGTCCCGCTTTGCCGGCAGTAACGTGTTGATTACAGTGTGTGTCGTCACGTGTCATACAAACATCATGAATAACCAAGTGATTGTGCACTTTCACACCTACACACTCTGCTTAGCTTAGCAATAGCTTGTTTGAGTACTAGAGCAAGATGTCGGGGGGGCGGGGTGGTTATGTATTAATTCTAGTGCCTAATTTATTTAATGACTTGTTCGTTTTAGGGGAAAAATTACTAAATGTGTCTTTGCATTACACTATGCAAAGTTTGAAATGCACTTAACTTTATATTTAATTTATTAACTTGTGATATTTCTACTAGCTGTTGTGATAAGGGTTTGTTAATTGCATAAATGTCGTATTTAACTTGGTTTTTTTTTCCCTGCTCATGTGAGTGTGTGAACTTGCAGGCACTGGCCTCAGTACTTTGTATTGCGCGTGCTTTAATAAACTCTTGACTTTTTTCACCTTATCGCCTCTGTGATAAATGACTTTTAATGTACCGATTAATTGTTTTAACTGCAGCGCAGCGAGCCACTGAGCATCTAATGCTGCCCCCTCCATCTTTATCCGCGGCTCGAGACGCCGTGCTCGTCTCTGGGCTTGTTCAGTCATGAGAGCATGGTTGTAGAGACTGGGGGCTGGGTTTTTTCCCCCACCCCCTTCTGTTGGCTGCCAAATGTAAGTCAGGAACCCTTACGGACTGTCTGTTTAACCGCGTAACGAAGCGCCCGTGAAGTATGATGTAGCTTCAGCCGATAGTGTTTGGGCCTAAATAACGGCAGGAATTTATCCTGCAGGCATCGCGGAAGCTCACCCTCAGCTCGTGTGCCGAGATAGAATCAGCGCACCGTGGCACGCCGTAAATGCCACAATCCCTCATCTACGGCGCTCAAACCCAGGGAGGGGGCAGGAGCCGGCCACTGGCCCAAAGGGGAGGGGGTGTCACAGGAAGAGCATTTTGGCATGGGGGGGGGGGGGGATGCTAACCTTTCTCATGATAAGCACATTTCCCATTACTGTTGTGACACAGGATCTTGGGAGATGATTTAATGTCGGCATTTTGTTTTGCTGACTCCTCCTTTTTTCCTCCCATTAGATTCTGTGTGTGTGTGTGTGTGTGTGTGTGTGTGTGTGTGTGGTTAGGGGGGAAAGGGTTCTGCTCCATTACTGTAAAGATTTTTTTTTTTTGCTTTTTTTCCCTCTCCCTCCAGCCACATGTAAAGGGTGGCTTATGTCCATAACTCATATCTGTGCAGCCCCCTCCCTAAAGACAGTTATGGAAATATATGGAATTTTTTTTTTTTCCCCCAGTTGAGGCCTGGTGCAGTTTGTCCCCAGCGGTGCTGACTGACACCTCTCTGTCAAGAAGCAGCCCCGAGTTTGTCCTAAGATTCAGCAAGCAGAGGTCAGAGCCCAGACACCACATCTGCAAGTGTGTACAGGCGGAGGAAATGAGTTGACCTCAGCGCGCACACACACACACACACCGGCATAGTCAGCAGGAGGCATTCCTCGCAGGAAGGTGCATTTTATTGGAGGGTGTGTTTGGTGGGGACACACACGGTCTCTCCCTGCTCGGTTGGCCATTCATCACATTCCTCTTGTAAAGCAGAACCCCTTTAATAATGTTGCAGCTCCCTAACAGTAAATCAAAAAGGGGCCGGCCTGACGAGCTGGGTAATCCTCTCCCTCCACGGACAGAGAGGAATTCACGAAAAAGCCGCCAGCGCACTCTGTCATGCCCACAGTCAATGCATGAGCAAGCGGGCGCATTGTTCGCTATTGATCCTGCCATGTGACCACCGCTCGGGTAATTACTCTAACCCCCCCAAGGTGATAAATTCACAATGCTATTTTGACTGGAGTGAGTGTGAGGGAAGCCAGTGTCGGCTGTCCTGCCCACTTGGGGGAGTCCAGCCTGTGTGTCTCAGTATAATCGCATGCCGTTGAAAGCGCGTCTGCTTTGAGCTTGCATGTTCTCTGTTGTCATACTGTGATGTTTTTTTTTTTTTTTTTTTTTTTTCCACGGGAGGATTTGAGTGGCGCGTCAGGAGTAACAGCCTTTGCGTACACTCCGACTTGCCGCTCAGTGACATTTCACGTACATCGCTGCTCTAACGATCGCCATCTCTTTGTTTTTCCTCACAATGCTTTATAAACTCCTTGTTGGTTGTTACCGGTCTCAGTCATTCTCGACCTTTTTTGGTCGTGTACCCCTTGAAGTTTTCATGCGTATTTTGTAAATTTCAAAGGAACTTGGGGCTACTTGAAAAAAATGTTTTACTGTCAAATTTTGTAATTCTGTCAAGTTCGCCCTGGGGTGATTTTGAAGCAGTCAGAGCGGTTCGCACTGAAATGCAAATCGTGCTCAACTGAATTGCCTCGGCTTTCAAAACCCCCGTGGGACTGCTGGTGCCCCTGTTTGAGAACCACGGGGCCTACCTAACCGTTCACGGTACCAAACAGGAGCCTGCTTCGAATAATTACCACCGAGTTTGACTTGTGTGGACATTTTATGTCTGGATAGTCTGTTTTCTCTGAATGTTGATGATATTGTCTGTTTTCATAATTTGAGTTGAGATATATAAAAATCTAATTTAAAAAAAAAAAAAAAAAAAAGGATTTTCCGCATTATTGTCCATATTTGCCAGTTTCAGTTAGCAGGTATGACTGCATGGAAACTGGCGTGCCAGCGTATTACTGCTCTAATACAGTGTAACTGATTATATGATTATTAAATGAGTCAATATGAAAGAACATCACATTAAGGGCTTCCTGAGTTGGTTCAGATCAATAGGAGCCAATATTTTGAAAGCCGAGGCAATTCTGTTGAGTCTGATTTGCATTTCAGTGCAACCCTTCTGACCACTTCAGCTTGTGCGCCCTTTAATCTTTTTAAACTCCTTGATCTTTCCTCGTGTCGTGACTCTCCACTGCGTTAAATTAATTGAGTCGTAATGTACTGGGGGGGTCCTGCTGGGACCCGGTGAGGAGGCAGAGCTTGATTGCAGAAGATGCAGAACAGGCCTGGCCGTTCCCGGTTCTGAGGGACCAGCAGGACCGCCTCGGACCCTGGGCCCCAGATGAAAGGAAATTTGAAAATCCAGACATCAGAGGGACAAGTGCGGCAGACAGAAGCAATTGATTGTGGCCCGCCCCTCCCCTTTTGTGCGTCCCAGTAAGATTACGTCAATCGATGGACCCTTCTTTGAGTGATTGGATTGTGTTGCTCAATTTTCCCAATGATTAAAGAGGCCCGAATAGGCCAGATAACATCAAGGGCCCTGCGACGGTGCAGTGTGCAGAGCAGATAGGGTGGGCGTCACTGCCGTGGCCCAGAGCACACATCGGCCATCCGGAGGTGATACGCGCAAAGGTACCAGCCAGGACCATAACCTGAGTCCAGCGAGTTCTGATTCGGAACAAACGGATTGGGGATGTGACATTACAAATGAAAGAAAGCCAGCTCTTTGGTTCGGTAGCATGTCTGGGACCGGTCCTTTTATGGTCCCAGGTTTGTTGCGGTAACATCTTTGTGTGTCTGGAAATTGTTCCAGATAATTCATGGTGCAAAAGCGTGGCTAAACATTTCAGCTGTTTCAGTCCAATGTGGCTGGTCATTTTGGCCAGGCCTTAGTAAGATGCTATCTCTAGGCATCTCGTGCCTATGAAGTGTAACATTATCTTCAGCTGTAATAACGTATTGATGTTGTTACAGTAGTTTTTTCCACTTTATAAAATACATTCACCTTCAGTAAATACCCTGTAAAGTGTGTTCCAGCCACACAAAACGATGAGTTGTGACAGAAATGTAACAAAATGCTGCTTAAATTCCATAAACATTGTGCCCTTTTCATTTGTATGTGAACACCAATTGTAATGTCAGTGACATTTTCTGCTAGAGTTAAAAAAATATATATATATGGGTTGTCATTTTCACTTCCACTTAAAATAAAATAGTCTTCCTCACACTGCAGGGCCTGCGTTGATGACATGCGATTTATTTCAGACGTTCACAGTGACACTCGACTAACATTGCAAAAGGTTCATTAAGACAGAGTAATTAAAGGATTAAATGGCAAATCTTCACACAGCCTGATAATAAAAGCCGCATTTCCTGGCAAGTTGGCGGTTTCTTACTTTTCCAGTTAGGGAAGGGGAGGGGCGGGTTACCCTCCTTCGAGCAGGGTGTGATTCACATGAATTCGATTTCCGGTTGTGTTCAACGATGGCACTCTTCCGCTCACCTCGGCCTCCCGGTCGATGGTGTATCCGGTTGCATCGGTTTCCCTGGGCTGTGATTTAGATCCCTAAAAGCAGGTCGCTCTAAAACGAAGACGCGTGTTGTCATCTTCACTGGATAGGTACGGCTGCACAACCCAGAAGTCCCCAGTTCAAGTCCCAGCAGGCAGCTCTGGTGGACCAGTGCCGATGTGTTCTCGTAAAACATCGATCTGTGTAAACCGTCATTTTCTTCAAATAGAGTTCTTAGCTAAGTGGCCAAATGTTAAGTAAGCAGCAGAAGTCTTTGGAGTTCACATCGTTGGTGCAGTGTTTAATCTGTACTGAGAGCTGTTCGTGGTATGGCCTCGTCCGATGACACTTCTGTTTTGGAGTTATGGTCTGTCTGCGAATTATCATAGTGTGGGCAACAAGTTATAAGTGTACGTGTTTAGTCACTGAACGTTAACGCTCCCGGAGGCTCATTGAATGTGCTGGCGTGTTTCGTACCCCGTCTTTCCTCGTTTATGGATGCTACGCTGATTTCTTTTGTTAAGGTGGCAAAGAGGTTTTGTTGTTTTTGAGTTGCTGACATTCTTGGCTCACCTTTCACAGGGGGAATAAAGACTCTCTGTGTGTTGAAAGGCAGGAGTCTTTGAACATCCCGTCTTGCTAATTCTTGAAGAAAACTCTGCTCATTCTGTACAGTTCTGTTTCAAAATGCAGCACACACACTGCGGTCTGAAAAAGTGGTTGGCATGCGTTTTTTTTTTTTTTTTTGTGTCTGTGCTTCTCTCCCCGCGGTGTTCTCCGACGCAGAACATCAGCTGTAGTGAAATGGACAGCAGCTATTTTAGATTACGTTTTCGACATCAAAGAGGAAAATTGACTAAGTTTTATTTATTTTTTAGGTCCCCCCGCCCCTCCTCTTCAGGTGTGACAGGATCAAGTGGAATCAATACGAAGGACTTACAAATAATCGGCCGCAGATGATAATGAAATGTGACCACTTCATTGACAAGGGTGTGAAGCGAATAGATTAAGTGCATGCCTCTTTGTATTCTGAAGAGCAGCCTTCCTGCTTTTGATCTCCCGGGAATTATGGGATGTGCTCCCAGCCACTGCCTGGAAGTGGCTCTCCTGAATTGCAGATGGCCAACACCACCAAATAAACAAGCAGGATGTGCACTCAGTAAGCCAGGCAGGCTTTTAGTTCTCTTCGCTGGTAACATTTTATCTCGTTACGGGCTTGATAATGTCATGTTACTGACCTTTATGTTAAGCACCTTTCTCATGTACCGAGTGCCAGTCTGTGTGTGCGTAATTTGGTGTTTTGGGGAATTACAAGAAGAAAATTAGTTTTGGAATTTGATTTGGCATTTCCAAATTATTTTTTTTTGCCTTGTACAGTTGGCAAAAAAAACAAGTTTACATATAAATTCTGGACCACACTTGTTTTATATGATGGCTTTTTTTTTTTATCTATAGAGTGAGTAAAACGTCTCTGTCTTTATTGCTGAAGTTCTGCCAATCAGCGTTGTGGTTAGTACATCACATGTAGTGTTGGCCATATCAGCACCTGCATTTATGCAAAGCCACTTACCTGGTTACACAGCCGAGTGTTTAGTAACCACTTTACCTTTGCTCAGGTCCCGGGTGTAGAAACATGTTTAGAACCTAAGCGCTGTACTTTCCCCTTACTTCTGAGACCTATACTCTGCCCTCTATACCTGTCTCAGGCTAACAGACGTTTTTAAAACCGCTCGGTGCACCCCTCTGTGCTCTCTGGCAGTGACGGGTGTAGCACATGTGTGGACCCGGCCTGTGAATCTTCTCCCCTTAGGCCCGGTTTCAATCATCTGTCAGTTCCAACACGTTTGATTCTCACATCGCTTATTATCCACCGTTTTCCTCATTTTAGCCACATTTCCTGACAAGTTCCCAGTTAGGTATTGCATAAGTAACTGTATCCCCCCTTTGGAAGTTTGGCAGTAGGATTCCAGTCCTAGTTTCTAGTCTGTTCTACCTGGGTTGAGCAGTCACACTCTGGAATTGGAATACAGGTCTAAGGGGCAGACATTTGTTTGTGTGTCATGGAGGTTGGGGGGGTGGCTACACTACAACATTAGATGTGCCCCCCCCCCCATCTTATTCTCTACCTCTGCCAGCATGCAGATAAGACAGAAGCACCTGTAGCACACAAGAAACAGCGGAGAGGGAACAGGCCGACCCCTGGGCTGTTATCGTGCTCATCTGATTTTCATTGAAAAATCAGAATCTGCTCTTTTCATTACGCCGTAATTAGTTAATCATGGACAGGGAGGAGACGAACGAGGAGCTTTTAAAGTGCTGGCACTCGATTGAAGGACACAGGGGGCCCATGAATCGCATCTTCTGAATTATAGATTGGTCTTCAATTTAATTAGTTGCGCTGACGGAACAGTCTCTCTCAGAGAGTTACATTAGTCAGTCAATTCATGTATTTTATTTGTTTGGGTGGCCGTTTCTTGTTGCTATAAAACGTAAAAGATGAAAATTACACACGGCATTCTGCTATTGTTAGCATTTCTATTGGCTTGTGTTTCCCGCAGACACACTGGAGTTTTCTAATTGTAGTTGTGCCCAAGGACACAAAGAATTGTGGTATAAGAGCGGTTAAGCTCAGACAAGTTTTATAGATAAATGCTCTCAGATAGTTTTGCCTTTTTTAGGGTAATTCTGTTGGACCAGGCTACTTGCCCTGGTGGATGGTGGACTCGTAGTAGTGGATGTAAGTCTTAAGGGAAAGATGATGTTTTGAAATGCGTACCATCAGAGGTTCTGCACCCTGCTTGTCTTGTAACAGCCAGTGGGATCTAATGAAGAATCGAGCATTGGTGGAGACAATTTGGCACGTACAAAATCTGCCTGGGTCTTGGAACCCCTCTCCTCCTTCAGTTTGGTGCAGGAGATGCTTGTGTTGAAGTTCTGTCCCATTTTCTCCAGGTGTGACGAGTGCCGGCTTTGTTACCACTTTGGATGCCTGGACCCCCCCCTGAAGAAGTCCCCCAAGCAGACGGGCTATGGCTGGATCTGCCAGGAGTGCGACACGTCGTCGTCCAAGGTGAGCACAGCAGCAGGGGTCCGCTGCTTCCTCACTGTAACTCCGCCTCCACATTGAAGCTCCGCCTCTGCACTTTGGCTCCGCCTCAGAGTAAATGGGCGTCACCTCTCTTTTTACGCATGTTTGTTTGAGGCCTTCAGATCCCAGCTGCTGAAGTCAGTAGAGCTGAACATATGAGAGGTTGTAAGGCGTGTACCTTCAGCACGTGTTGCTGTGAATAACGGGGAGATGTTTATGGAGCAGGTCGGCAGTGCTACCTCCATTTTCCTGCTGTGCAGAGAAGTCAGGTGCATTCCATTCTCAAGTTTAGCTCGGCATTGTAAAGTTTAAATGAGCCCCAGGTAACACCATCACTATCAATGTGATAGA
Organism: Chitala chitala; assembly: GCA_025773905.1. Taxonomy (NCBI): domain Eukaryota; kingdom Metazoa; phylum Chordata; class Actinopteri; order Osteoglossiformes; family Notopteridae; genus Chitala; species Chitala chitala. The sequence goes on from JABJVR010000076.1 coordinate 103,988, forward strand.
AGTCCAGGTATGGGGGTGGCTTGGGGGTGACACCAAAACACAGGAGGGGGTCCCGTTCAAGTGGTTTTACAGGTCACATTACATAGTGTGGCTGAGAGGCTCTTTAAGCCAGCGCAAGGATTCACGTAACTCTGCAGGAACCGTAAAAACACAGACGATTTGATCGAGAGGCCCTTTTGTCACTTTGTGTTTGCTACACAATCACCCAGCAGTCAAAGGTAATATTTTATCTAGATGTTCTCTTATATGAATAATTGCTTTTTAACAGTAAGTTAATTGCCACTGTGAGACCACTCTTGGGATGTGTGTTTGCTGTCTCCAGGGCAACAGAAGACGAGTGTACACTTTGCCTTTTTATTTTGGACCTGCGCACTGTGTGGTATAGGGCTACATTTTAATATTTTCTTCCCGTCCCCAAATGACCTTGAGGCATACTCAAAGCAGGCTTATCGGTTTGCTGCATGTCTTAATTGTGGATCAAAGGCAACTGCAGCTTGTTTGAAGTACTGAAAGCATACACACACACACACACACACACACACACACACCCGTTTTCAGCTCCTGAGGTCTTCGTGCCAGCTGTGTTGTGTGAGGCACGTCTCCGGGTGGTGGTCAGGTGGGCTGAGCCGTGTTCCACGTACTCGTCGCATTTCCACAGATGGGTGGGGGGGGCAGTAGAAGTCTCTGTGTTGACCTGAGGAGAGTGAGAGACAGCACAGAAGTTGGAGGTGTGTTTCAAGTGCTCGTGACCAGGAGAATCGGCACGCTTTAGTGTAGAAACAGAATGTGCATTAACATCAGTCCCCTAGTACAGCTGCCTCAATGCTACACTTAAGCTTTCATGAATTGCACTGAATAACTTTGCCACATACTTCTATTATCAGTATGGAGGTGGAAAACCATGGAAATCGATACTGTCTTTGTTGCTTCTTTGGTGCATCAGGGATGTTTCCTGAGTGGACAGAGGTGGTGAGCGACGCCACAAGTCCGTGACACAGAAGCGGCGAGATGTCCCAGACCATAGATTGTCAGGGTGGGGTAGCTGACCGAAGGCCGAGCAGTTCAGTAGGCACGCCGGGTGTGTGGCGATGTCTCCAGGCAGCAGGAGGAGCAGACCAAGCCCGATTTGTCAGAGGGGCCGCCCTGAGAGTCTGTCAGTCCTGTCACACGTCCGTATTCGTACCCTCTGACTCGGAACTCTCGGGAAAAGACGTTTTCAGCCAGTAGGGCGTCTGTCCGCTCTAGAGATTCACCGTCACGTCAGTCAGGCCTGACCTTAAAGCAGCATTTATTTAAGAATTTACCCACTTCGCAGTTTTTCTTCAGATTGGACACTGACGTTTCCCCTCAATGATTGTCTGCTCAGGTAAAATGAATCGCGCCCCAAACGATCTGCTGCAAAGGCCATAATAGGTAGCGGCCGCCCTTTAGCTCAGGACAGCTGCAGTAAATAAGCATTTAATGCAAACTTTCAGCAGAGCCCCGCACGCCCATCTCACTTTTCCTTTCTTTGCAACTATTTCAAGAGCATTTGGAACGTGGTGAGGACAGGGGTTCTTTTTAATATTCAAGTCTCACGACAAGCATGTGACCCTGCAGGTTTTCTGGAGGGTCTGGGGGCGGTGGCATGCACGGGAATTTAAAACGCAGAAGCGTTTAAGAAGCGTAAAAAGGCGATTTGTTATACTTTACTCTGCGCTGACAAGAGGAATGAATGAAAGGGAAAGTGTTGGTACACAAACACCTGTAATCACACGTGCTCCACCATGCGTCTGCCTCTTAATCAGAGCGCAAAGGCATGACTGAGCTCCTCGCTGCTGCTTTAAACCAGGTGCGGACGGGGATTGGGCTGGGGGGGGGGGGCATACAGGAAGGGCTGACGTTCAGACGCTCGGTCTACATGACCAGCCAGGCGATCCTGCTGCTTTCCCCTGTCTAGATTCCCCCTTTCGCAGTGTTTCATATTTATTCATTACCGTTTTAAAGGTCACCGCAAATAGGGTTTTGCCTTTGAGACCATGATTATTAAAATGTTGAAATTCAGACTCTTAAAATGATTTATCTCACGTTGTTTTGTTTTTATTAATAAATTGTTCAATTATGTTTTTTTTTTTTTCTCCCTCTGCAGGAGTGGAGAAAAAGGCAGTAAAATTTAGAAGAAATTTTAAAAAGTCTGTCCGTTGAATGCAACCTGCGGTAGAGCAGTTGTGTTTCGGTTGCGTGCAGTAAAGGCCTTATTTGACAGAGAGCTCACTTCATTACCGCACCCGCGCGTCTCCTCCAATCTGCTGCCGTAAGATAAACCTCCCGTAGATGACGGACGCGTCCCCTCCCCTATCACCAGGGGCCACGTGGAATTGATTTCGGCAATAAAACGGCTGCACCCTGCTCGGGTAATGTACTGTCGGCCTTTAATTCTGAGAGTCGGTTTTGTGACCGAGAGGGGCTTGTTCAGGGATTATTTACACGCTCTATCTGTGCCTCACACCGCAAAGATTAATCATCCTAATAGGGTCTTTGATGAATCGCTAACTATTTGAGCCGAGAGTTGCATGCCAGGTACTGGTACGAGCTCTGTGCAGGAAGGTACTGTCTCGGTACCAATTTGATGATGATAAAGCATTTTATTACAAATTAACTAAGTGGTTTTAATGACCTTGCGTATTTCATTATATTGCATGTAATTTTTTTTTTTCCCCATCTTAACATATATTTTCTGGACTGTTGTAAAGTGCACACCGATGTCTTGCTGTTTAACCAGCTGTTGTTGTACAGTGCTGTGCAGTATTTTTGCTTTGTCTGTTCAACAGTTTTACAGAAGAAATTAACACCAGTTTTCCTCCTGACACATGAACAAGCATGTTTATGTTGGTAACCATGACGGTGCCGGATGCCCTGAGTCTTTGATCAAAGACACCTTTTCTTTACTAACATAATTCGTCGTGAGTTAATATAACGAGGAATTCCACGAATGGCACAGGAGAACTGTCTGTGCACTGAACTTGCGTTAACCTTTTAAAAACACTTTAGCTGTGAACTACCAGGAAATGAAAAGTATTGAGTGTTATCGAGTATCCTTTCTGAGGTTAGAGCGGCCCTGTCACACAGAGAATTATCTTCAGTAATCCGGCACGTGACAGACGCCCGCTTAATCCGGGTTTGGAAAGCGACCTCCCACCTTTTCTGGAATTACCTGTAGATAAACTCGAGTGTCAATGCAGGTTGTTATAACATCCATGAAAACATTAGCAGAACCGCTAGCTTCGCTCGTAAATCAGCACGTTTGTCTCTGCGGCGTCAGAAATACTTTGAGTCAAGTGCCATGTTTTCGTTTTGGGGGGGGCAACAATTAATGCGTGCTTTGATGTTACGCTACTTTACAAGCGGTGCCATCAATCACTGTAGCACTATAGCCTGACCTGCAAAATAGCCTAATTAAGCTAGCCTAATTAACTTAATTAAGTGTCACACTCTGTCAGGTTTACTGTAGGGAAGAAAGTAAAACCAAATAAGAGATCATTACTCTTCAGCTTGATCATATGTGTACACTGTTGCATTTAAAGTCCTGGTTTTGGGATGAGGCTGACCGCTCGAGTTTCCGGAATATTCTAAACGAACGGTTTCTGACCAGGTTTTAGAGAAGAGAAGAGCTGTTTGTGTGGGTTTTGGTTAGCGTGCCAGTAGCCCACATATACAGCCATAAACAAAGAAACGGGTCGAGTTGTTCATCTTAATGTTCTTGGGCCGTGCGCTGGTCAGATATATGAACGTGAGTGTTATAGCAGCAACAGAAAATAAATTAATTTGCCAGTAGCAGGAAATGAAGTGTATGAAGGAACCGACGGGTGCTGTGCGGCTTCACTAGCTCACTGTTAGTGGTGTAAGATTAGAGCACCATATAACATGGGGCGTGGGTTTGAGTCGGAGCTTGTTGACCATGGCCTTACCATCGTCGAAGATGGAGGGAAAATCGATGCACAGGAGTCACCTCCATCACGTAAGCTGGAGGAAGAAGACTCCTCCCCCTGCTCTGGGGCCAATTTGAAGCGTAAACGGGCAACTGCAGCCAATGCACATGGCCCTCCTGGCTGTCTTGTTACTGAGCTGTGCTTGGGTTACGTTTCTGTGTTCGTGCTCCAGCATGTTAGCGGGCTGCTCAACACAAGGCTGTTTTATTTATGTACCACTGCATAGTGTCCAAACCCTGGTATGTGAATCCATGTCATTTGGATGTTCAGCCACTTTTAGCCTTAGCTTATTGCATTTATAGTCATTTTATTTTGCTGCTAATAAAAAAAACTTTGCAGAAGATAATGACAAAGTAACGTAAGTGTTTCCATTTGCATGCACCCTGTTAACTAGGGTTCATGTCCTTGCTGATTGGTTTCGCTCGCCATTCTCATTGCTGTTGTGATGTCATTAGGGCTCAGAATGGGCACTGACACCACGCTGTGGCGTCGTTTTGTGTCTGTCATGACCGCGTGCGTGTGTCGAGCCGCCGGGAGGACACGGACCTTAACGTTATTTTAAGATCAAGCTCCCCATTGAAGAAGTATTATCGTCTTTGTAAGGATGTTGCTGTGGCAGAGACGTGCTACGGGAGACATCTGTTGAGACAGTGTGAGTTTTGTCCATTAGGCAGGAGGAATTGGGGGCTTAACATTCATAACGGGTTTTATTTCGCGGTCGGAAAGGAAGCAGCGAAGCCGGGCGAACCGTTCAAGTGCAGACAGCATGTCGGAACTTTAGCCTGAGGGCCGTTGTGGAGGTCCTGTGAAGTTGCGTGGAATGTGAGATTGGTACATGGATGACTGTTTACCTTGGAGCGACCAACCAGACACACGATGCGTGTTATGTACGTATGTTACAAGTTGCCACCGAGCCTCGACTCGTCTCCTGCTGCTTTGTCTCCGTGAATCTTCTCCCTCGCTTGTGAGTTGGGTCTATCACTGCTTCAGCTTTCCGGTTCTTCTCCCACAATGCATGGCTCCAGGAAGTGATTTAACCTCTGGGAAATAATGACCCAAAACCAGAAATGTGACAGATGTTCTGCTCTGCACTGGGTACCGACCCTGCGAGAGGTAGTAAACATTTTTGAAAGCTGTGTTCAAATTGTAGGAGCCAAAAATGAAGCAGGTTGTAATTTAGAATGTTTTATAGCACATTTTTTATTCAGCTTGTGGGACATTTTTCTTTTGTTCATATCAATTCCCAAAAATAATTTTTGGAAAGGATATTTGTTGTAGCTCAGGGTCATTTTAAAGCAATAGCCTCCTAACTCACAAACCCAGTGAAAGACTAGCTGTAGACTAGCTGAATACAGTCGGCCCTCTGTATCTGTGGGGGGGTTGGTTCCAACATGTCCTAGCAGATACCAGCATCCTTACATGCTCAAGTCCCCTATATAAAATGGTGTAGTATTTGCATATAACCACCGTGCGTCCGAGTGTATATTTTAAATAATCTCAAGATTACTTATAATACCTAATAAAATGCAAACGGTTGTATTGTTTTGACAAAAAAAAAACTCATGTTTATGTACATGTTCAGTACAGACATAGAGTACGTCAAAAACGTAACATTTTATTTCTTTGAACACCTGCAGATTTTTGTTAATGACCTGAAAAGAGAAATACACGCACTATGGTTCCTAACCACTCCTTATATTTTATTATACTTGGAAGTGTACTTACAAGATGGTTCACAAACTATAGAAAGGTCTTTTGGATTACCTTAAACACGTACATTGGTTCTTCGTAATTGGGACGTGTCCTCCCCAGTTATATAGACTCTTGCCTATATAATATTTACATATAGTTATTCCTCCCCACTCATGTCAGGTATCCCATGAGAAGACCTTTTGTGGTTCACTGTACCCTTCTTACCCTTTGATGACATGGTACACTAAGGCCCTTGGATTTTTCCCTCGAATCTGAGGGGATATGTACCAACACAGAGCCTGCTCTTGAGGTCCCCGCCGATTACGTCATACGCAGGGTAGATTTCGTGGTGACAGCTGCTGCTTCAGGCCAGGGGTTTGCGTTTGCGCTCTCCCTTGTGGAGAGGTTTCTCAGGCAGACGTGGAGTGTGCTGTGGGGGTGGTCAGCTTTTCATCTCCTACTTTGTAAAAGAGCAGTTATGTTGTTTACAAGGTAAAAGGCAGAACTCATTTGTGCTTGAACGATTTTTATTTCCTTGTCAGTAGAACTGACATAGAGTGTGTCGTCGTGGCCAGCTAGCTGCACGGAGGGGGCGCATCTGCTTTTATCGGTGGAGAAATAAAAAAAAATAATAAAATTAAAAAAAAAAAAAGAGCAGCAGCGCATTTTATGGCTGATTTAATTAAGCGTCTCCTGGCGGCTTCGTCCCAGTGTCTGTCACACCTCACTAAAATGGAAATACGCTTTCAGAAAAGATAGATTAATGAATGCCTTTTGTAATAAATGAATTCAGAATCGCAAAAAATGCCCAGTCATGAAATTTAATTGTGCCGCATGGCGAGTCGTTTGGATCTTCGGCGAAGCCGCGGCACTTACAGAGGTGGTTAAATGTAGCGACTATCACGCCTTTCCAAACAGTTAATGAGGCGAGTGTGTAAGATTGGATGAAGTTGAGATTTCCCCCCCCTCCCCAGGCTTCTTGTCATACACACCAGCCAGACTCATTCACGTGCACTCAGCACACACACGTGTGAATTAAGACCAGTATAGGACACAGGGATGGACTGGGACTTGGAAACAGCCTTGGAGCACTTTTCAAGTCCCAGTCCAGGGGGGACATGTTGCAGAACAAACCATTTACAAACCAAATGTCTTCTGAATATTGTTGTCCGGGAAGGGGGCTCTACAAACTATTTCTGTTGAACATAACGGGCACATGCGTGCTTTAAAACTATCGTGTATTTTACGGTACGTCTGACCCGTGTCCACACACTAGGCATTTGACACAATGTCCAGATTACCAGTCCAACTATGATAGGACGTAAATTCATACAGAAACACGCACAAGCTCATGAAAAGGTAACTCTAAAACACTTTGGATTTTTTTTTGTGTGCGCTACCTTATTCGTTTGTGTCTGAGAGCGACATCATTTGTTTTATGAAGGTGAATGTTTTCCAGTTTTTAGAGGAAGGTTAAGGGGCTAAATGCGAGCGGTTTTGTTGCTCTGTTTGTTCGGTGGTCGGTAACAGTGTTACTGTTGTTTGGCTTTGTGGGGTGCATTAAGCCACACACACGCACAGCAATGCTTGTTAATGAAGGTAAAATAATAAACTGCACCCCCCCCCCCCCGCCAGCACAAAGAGCTCTTTCATATACGGTGTAGACGGAGACGCAGGAAAATACAATAAAACCAGAAAATACGATAAGAAAATAAGTCATACTAATTAGCAGCTAATTCTTTGAGGAGTGTGCCGGCTTGATAAAGGATGCGAAAGCTTATTAAAAATAAAAAGCGCCATTCCAAATTTTAATTGTTTGTAGGTTCATTTTAATCCCACTTTATAGAGTTGACTGTGTGGAGTGAGTAGGAAATGGGGGTGGGGCTGCGTTAGCTGCTGGCGGGGGGGCTGTCGTAGTCATTTCTAAACTGATTGAATTGCCCTAAGCAGTCCGATCTTGGCCTAACAGTTATTACTGCTCAGCAGACATTTGTTGCCCCCTAGAGGTCAGTTTCCGCTCCTGCTTTTCAGCTTCCTGTGTCTTGAGTGGTGAGCTCCCCAGTTTCCCACCCCTCACACATTTACATGCAATCCCAAAGAAAATGGCATTTCATTACCAGACGAGTGTATGTATGTATGTGTGCGTGTGTGTGTGTGATAGCCGGGGGACATGCCGAATAGATATGGGATTGTGAGAGCCCTCACCCCCCCAGGAAAGTGATGGAGATATCCCACAAAGGGGAGGTCTGTCAGCACTGGCACTTCCCCCTGAGGTGGGTAGAAGCAGGCAGAGGGTGGTAGGAGTGCGGTGGGGTTTGTCAGAGAAGGATAGGAGTGGGGGCGCTTGGAATACCTCATAAAACAAATGTCAGTCTGTCAGGGGCTGTTGGAAGAACAATTATTTAAGAATCCACTGTGCTCTCTTTCCTGGAGAAAAATAACTCTTTGAGGGTTGGTATCGAAATTCCTCTTGCTGGAGGTCGTTACTAACCCACATCCTAAACCCCCCTATTGACGTACATAAGCAAACACTGAAACTGTTCTAGACACGTAAGATGTTCAGCAGTGGCACTGTCCCTTGTCTGTCCCTTTAAGACCCTTTTCTGAAGGTAGGAACTGTTTGCCTATTCTGGTTTAGGTTTTTAGACTGCACATTAAAGATCCACTGTTTTCACAGAGCAAACAGTGTCCTGCAGCGTAACTGTGCACACACACACTTCACTGTGTGTGTGTGTGTGTGTGTTAGCATTGTTAAATGCATCCTTCAGCTTAAAGTGTTTGTTGCAACAGTGGTTTTAATAGAATCCCTCTACTAGTCTGAGATTGGGATGGATGGGTTGTAGGTTCTAATGGAGAGAAATATTTAACCAGTGGTATTGCCTACACGGCAGCTTCCAGAAGGTGAAACGGCTGGAACATGAAAACTGATGAAGATTACATTTTCGTCCTGTAGATATGAATTCCGTAAGTGTTTCCTCTCACTGTGAATTGGATAGAGGCTGCTGCACAAACCCAGCGGTCGGTTTTGAAGCCTGTCATATTTCATGAGCAGGAACAAGCCCCCCTGCTGCTAACCCCCCCCCCTCCCATCAGGCTCTGCAAAGGACAGCAAACATCCCATCAGCTGGTGGCCTGGGGTCCGTGATGTCATCGCATCGCTAGGGGCGGGCAGTAAATCAGGGGTGGGGTGAATCGGCCTTCTTCAGCTTTATGAGCTTGTTAGCATGCGTGGAGTCTGGGCCCCCCCCCTCCTGTTTCCCATTTAAGACCTGACTGGGCCTCGGATAACATATGGGGCCACAAGTAATTGGAAAATTGGCAGGCTTGTCAGAAAGATTTGGTGGATGGCACGGGTAATACGGCGGCTGGGTTCATGAGGTGTCGCCCCCTGTTAGATTTATGTCCCTTTATTGTCCGGCGGAGGGAAAGTACCCAGGGTTCAGGAAAAAGTGAAACATTTTTCACAGGAGAGCCACTTATCAAAAGTCATTTAGAGACAAAGGCGAGGTTCCTGAGAACAGGGGAGACGCAGAGTTAATGAACAGTGCTCGTTTTTAACTGATTTAAAGTGTCACTCTGTTTTAAATACCTTTGAGGTCCCCCCCCCATTCTCAGAGAGGGTTGTGGGGGAGGGGGGGGCTGGTGAATGGTGGACAATTTAAGAGTGTGGCCAGTCAACCCCTTTAGCCATGATAATCACGCAGGCACGGTGGATGTGTTTATTAACCCCTGGACAGAGGAAATTACCACGCGTCTCTCGAGTCCTTTTCCCAGGACACTGCGCAGAAGGGCCAGCTGCTGTTCGGTCGCAGCTGGGCGAGACGGGCTCCACGGGTGCCACGGGGGCTCGAGTTTGTCAGGTGGACTTGTCATCCATTCAGGTGGTTGTAGTCTATGGCAAGTTCAGCAACAAGGGCATGCTGGGAAGGCGAAAGGTTATGTTAAACTAGAGCGTAATGGGTTTATGTTCAGCCTAATGGTTGTCAGTCTGACATTGTCTTCGCTGTGGATTTTGCTTCAGCACCAGATGTAAGTAGAAGCTGCTGATTTCTGCTCAGGAGTCTGAACTCAGTTGAACCTGCGCCGTCCGTTGGAATCTGAGGTCGCGAGGAACACATTAACCTGCTCGTCGCACAGTGATGCTTCTTGGTCATTTGGATTTCTGCCGATGGTTACAGTGGGGCTTTCCGTTTCTTTCAGGATGAGGAGGAGGAGCGCAAGGAAGAGGACGATTCTGTGAAAGAAGAGGTCGCAGAGCAGGAAGTTCCAAATTGACTTGCTGAGAGCCCTTGTATGAGAACAGAATCGCTGGCATCGCCTCCGTTTGCTCGTTGTAGCTAGGGCTTTGGGGTGCTGGTTGGGCGTCACGGAGCTTCAGTGGAAACATAACAAGGACAGTGGGAAAGTCGACCGCAGAATCATCAAATTCATCCATCCACACTGTCGGGTACCGCTGGCGAGTGTCATATCAGAGGCACTGATTAGTAGCAAATAGATGTGACAACGAGTAATGTAAAATCAATCCTCGCTTTGGGGGCGCTTCCTGTACCGGCCGCGTGGCTGGGAGAGAGCACTGCGAGGCGTGTGTTCGATTGAAACGTCACGTCGGTACAAGAGCAGGGAGGAATTAAAAAAAATGTCTTGGAGGACACTGGTGGGTAGGGTTTACATCCTGCCTTGTGTGCAACTTGTCATCTTCAGAGTAAGGTTGAATTTGGTCAAGGAGACGGTTGCCGTCAACAACGCCACTCGGCACGGGGGTCTAAACATGTTCCCCTGCAATTGGTTTGCAGCGATTTTTACACGGTTTCTGTGGGGAGGGTCGTTTCAGATTCTTTGTACCCTCATCTGAGTGCTTCCTTGTCCATTCATTGGCCAATAGTATTTTATCAGGGAGGGCAAGAGTGCGTCTGTCCTCCATGTTCACTCAGCTTCCTTTCCCTGGAGTTTCCTAACACGCCTGAATGGCAGTGATTACACACAACTAGAATGGTGTTTTTACTACCAAATACTTATTTTTTTACATTTTATTGTATCCTTTTTCATTTTATATCAGTTTGTTAATCTGTGCTTCCTCACCTGTTTATTTTTAGAAATGTTTCAATGTCACATTTGAAATTTGTAACCTTTTTTTCTTATTCCTTTTGTATTTAAGTTGGACCACTTAAACGTCCGTCTGTTCTGTTTATGTTTTTTTATTTTTTTATTTTTTTTGCAAGATGCTAAGTATCAGATAAAAGTCAGTATTTAGGTACTTTGTAAATGGTAAATTGCTAATAAATTCACATTGTGAAAGTGTGGCTCATTTGCTCACGCTTTTTGTAAGGATAACTTTGTAGCATCTTGTCAACAACCCCACTCGGGAAAACAGCATCTGCTCAGCAACTGTCTTGATTTAAAAAATGAAAATATAAAGTTCTGTCCTCTACTAAAACGTAATGCTTTTAGAAGTGGCACGCTGGAACACAAGTGTTCTCTAAAACGTTGGATGGATGTGTGTAAAACGTTGTATGCACTGTGTTTGTGTGATGCCAATTTCCATGGTCCAGTAATGTCTCTCACTCAGTAGGTCCAGACATCCGTTTCACCACGACAGGAAGTGTCAGTTCCTCCCAGGTCAGTATTGGTTACGGACCTGAGACCTGTTCGTTTCAACGGCCGTACGCTGGTATGTGAACAAGCGAAATGGTGTCCCAGTTGGGCTTTGCAAGCAGCTCTCCTGGGGTGGGGGTGGGGTGTAGTGTCTGAATATTAATTAATCCAAGCGAGTACGTTAATTTTAAAATTGGTCCGTCAGACTGCAAGGAAGTGCAGTGTGTTTGTGTGTGTGTTTTGAGCTGTCAAACATGATCTTTAAGGGTTTGTTTTTTATGTTTGGAGACGTGTGTAATTTATGTGCACTGTTGCACACCTGTGAACTCTCGCGTTCCACTTCCCAGCATGCCACTTTCACGGATGTCATTATGGCTATAATAAGGGCACGTTAATGGCCCCATCACCCGTGCCAGCAACCACTTCCTGGGTCAGCCTCTTTTGTGTTTTTATTCGCGCACTGCGAACCGTTAATGACGTAGAGGCAGGAACAGCTGTACTTTAAACTTTTAAAGTTTGTTTTCTTTTCTTCCTTCCTTCTAAGGAAGCACTCCCTGTAAGTGGTGCAATTTAAAATGATATGCCAAAGGTGCTGGCTTGTAACAGATTTTGTTTTTCAGTATAAAAATGTGATGGATGGACGTTCTTTACGGTAACATTTACAAAGGCAATTGGACGTTTTTTCTTCTTGCGAGTTTCTCGACGCAGCGTTGCCGTTGAAGGTTTTTGTTGCGAGCAAGTTCGTTCGTTGAAAACGCATCGTAAGGGCGTGTTGTTTTCAGACTGGCGTGTTGTTTTCAGACTGCCTGTGTTCCCGGGGTGTCGTCGCACTGCGAAGTTTGCTACGTGGCCGCGCTCCAGCAGCTTCGCCCTCCTGCTAACGGCGGCCAGGTTACCGTCTCTCCAAGCTGGTGATCTGCACGCGCTTCACTCACCGGAACTGCGGATGTCACAGATGATGGCGTCCTCATTGCCGCTGGCCATCCACCTGGTCTCCAACGCGGGTTGGCGATTGTATATTGCGGGAACGTCGTCTTCTCTCGGTTCAGCGCCAGCTTCTTGTTCTGAGCACGTGCAGAGGTGTCCGAAGCACAGACGCTCAGCGGCTGTGCGCAGCCCCGTCAGGAGAACATCTCAGCTGCTTGGTTAATAAATGCCGCACTATAAATTTGCAAGTGTTGAAACTGCAATTTGCACTCAAACGGGAAAGCTGCAAGAATGGATCTGAGGAGCATTATTATGTTAGGGTTCTGCTGGATTAAACACGACGGGTGTGTGTGTGTGTCCCACTTTTTGTGCACCGAGTAGAGTTGCCGGTTAGGACTTTATTCGTTTTGACTTGGCAGGAAGCACTTGTTGGTTCTGAAATTACTGATGGGGTTTCAATAATCTCCCCAGTTTCCCCTCTTCATTATCACAGTAGCTAATTTAATTGTCACTGTTCAGACAGAGGAAAAAAACATCTCAGGACTGAAAATGAGTCAGGTTGACCTTTTTCGACTTGCATTGTTATGACACATTCCCTAGTGTGTGTGGAGAACACATCCCGCAGTGAAATAACATCACAGTTATTTAAATATCCTTCTGCACACTCTACATCACTAATGCGTTGATCTCGGTGGTTATAAGCAATGTCAAGAGGCAAAGAATCTATCAACAATTAAGTCTGTAATTTTTTAATTGGTACTAGAAGTGCTGCACATTTTGGCGGAAAATCACTTAATTTAGGTTCTGTTGTTGTGTTTCTATGCACCGCCAAGGTTACCAACTTGTAACGTGTTAACATGCCTAATACACAAATTTATCCTACCATGATTAAGTGAAGTCATTACTCGAAGTTGTTAATGAATTTCCCATGTCAGGTAGACGGAATCGGCACCGGGCAGCCGCCCGTATAAAGCGTGTGGGTTTTGGCAGGGCCGTTGCCCCCGGTGGTCAGGACGAGCATCATCTTTGTTTTAGAAACCCCTTCTGCACCTTTCTGTGTGGCCCAGAGAGCTGAAGGATGGCAGAGATTTCATTATCCTTGGTACCTGTCAAATTTACGCCCACATAAAAAGGTAAATAGCCTGCAGAGTCTTACAGATGGAGTGTACTGATTGTCTTCCTATTACCGCTTTATGGGTGGTGTAATTCAGACAGGCAGGTCACAGCTTTATGGAATACAACCCTCCGTGCAGTCTTCACTCCCAGGTCTTAGCTGGGGGGGGGGCGTGTGCTGTGGGGCACGGCAGGTTGTGTTTGGTACGCCAGCTCCTTCATGTAAATGAATTATTTACTTTTCTCCCCTGTGTCCCGTCTCAGAGCGTCCGCACGGCGCGTGGTGAGGGATAACTGAGTGTGCTGCTCGCTGGGCGATGTCATCCGTGGGCCGCTGCACGAGGGGGCGGCGAGGCCTGACGTTTGCCGTCGATTCGGGGTCAGGCAAATCAAAGAGAGAAAAAATATTGTCTTCTCAGAGGTGACAGAAATTAACACCGCAGTTTAACTGCGTTTTTTTTTTTTTTTTTTTAACTGATGGCACCCATAGTTTTAAACTTCCTGTACCTGACAAACACCCTCCATTCCCTCAGAGTTATGGAGCCACTTCAGCCCAAACCACTCCAGAGAAAAACGCCGGTTCAGAGTTTTACTGTGGCATAGTACAATGTGGCATTTAGAAACATTAGAGACCACCTCTATTTTAGGAAGCTATGTGAGTCTGCCAGATTATTTGACAATTCGTTTTTTTCATGGCTACACTTAAGTGATGAATAGAATCCTGATTTACCAAACCCTAAAATTATGGTTGCTGAAAAATATAGGGATTAATGGCGTCACACGTTTTCATTTTTAGTGTAGGAAATAAAATGCAGTTAGCATCACTGAGCCTGGAAATTTCGTAAGGGGCGTAACTCAGGTGGCGTGAGAAGATGCACATGAGGTACAGACAATTTGAGCAAAGACTTTATCAACCACAAGGAGGTACAGTGACAGTTCTTTCTCAGAAGGATGTGCAAAACTCACACTAGGTTTAAAGGGCACGACCTTGGCGTTCTATGTGGCTCTGCCGTAAAAAGACAGATCGCCACACTCACTGATTCTAAAGGCCTGCAACCGTGTGAAGGAAACTCAGAATACAAATGATAATACTGTGTGCCAACACAACCGCATCAAGTGGGTACAGAACGGAGAGGGTGGGGAGTAAGGAATATGCAAAACGTGAAGCTGAAGAGATGTGCTTCTGTTGCTGAAGATGTTCAAGATGCTGGACATCTTTTCATATTGTTTACAACAGCAGTGGTTTGCCTTCCTAAAAATATCCTGCAAGATGGATGGTTTCCATGTTTGGAGAGATAGATGACTTCCAGGCAGCGGGCAAGGTCGTGGTGCTCTGACCTGCCTGTATCTGGCTATCAAAGTGAGGAAGACTGGGATGTGGCACAGCTGAAGATGAAGACACCAATATTTTGTGAATAGAAACTCTTGAGGAAATTAGAGAAGCATTTTTTCCTTTGTGGGGAACAATTACCTGAGGAAATGTCATTGTGTTTTCTGCATTCATCTGAGAGTTAAAAAATAAAAGGGGGGAAAAAGCAAACAGAACTTCACGTTCTGCAGCTTTTAAACTCAGCAGGAATGTTAACCCCACGCGTGTCCACCTCATATCTCAAGAAGCAGGCCCGGTCTGCTCCGTGAAAACCCCCTACGCCGGCAGCATGATCCGGGTCACGGAAATGCTCGGGCCGACAGCGGGACGTCCTGCTCGGGCAGAGTGATAAATGGCCGGCCTTTTACCCGCACTGCGTGCAGCTCCATACACCTTATCTTACAGGAGGACGGCCTCGCCCGAGAGCCGAGCCTTCGTCTGCGAAGATCCTATCGCTTCAGTGAGGGCGGCCCCCGCCTGCCCTGACGCTAATGCATTATGTACTTGTGCTGCTTTGTCATATATATATATATGTGTGTGTGTGTGTGTGTGTGTGTGTGTGTGTGTGTGTGTGTGTGTGTGTGTGTGTGTGTGTG
>JABJVR010000077.1:8549-72408 GCA_025773905.1 Chitala chitala
AACGTATAAATCTGATGCTCAACAAAGCCTTACGCAATGTGGCGTTTTGGCAATTTTTTTTTTTTTTTTTTTTTTTTTTAAAGTTTTTCTTTTCAATGTACTTTTAACTTTTTAGTTACTTATAACAGAGGGGAAATTGGCAGATAGCGAAAATCATGTCAGAAAGAGCAGAAAAACTCGAAGGGAAGGAAGAGCTTAGTTTATAATATTTACTAGGAATCACACAGCGCACTATTTTTTATTCACTATGTATAGAAGATGGACAAATGTCAACCCAACATACTGTTTTGGCCAAATACATTTTAGTTAGTTCTAATAAACATTAAAAATATAATCTACTTTAAGGTTAATGCCTCAATGCCAGGTTTATCGTATGATTTTGAAACGGCGTGTTAAAGCCACAAGGTGGTGCTACACGCTTCGTGTAAAAACAGCCTACTTAGAAACAGTTCGAAAGTACGTATTTTAACACTTGAAACAGCCCTTTTCATACCCAGTCACAGAAAATCCTTAAACATTTGTCACAGCACAGCATGTCTATTTAGCTAAACACAACATTATAAAATCTATGAAGTTTTATCTATAACGTCTGACAAAATTAATCTAATCTTGTTCCCTAATAGGCTAAGAATGTAAAACTTTATCTGAAGTGTAGAAGTGCAAATGAGTCAAGACTGCTCAGATACAAAGACCTCTGCCTTTTTCAAACTAAACAGGATGAAGACATGCATTAAATTTGAAAAGCCTTTAGTCACAATTTTGAATCCTCACTGCTACACAAGCTACAAACAAGTGACATTCTGAGATAAACAATGCATGCCAGAAAGACACCTCTTCTGACCCATCAGCTGAGAAACATGTGACTGACCACAAAAGCTAGATTTGAGCCACAAGTTCATTTCCATGTACTTGCTAGTAACCTGTTCATACTGTACCCTGCCTTACATCCTATTCTAAACACTTAACCCCCAGATTTCCCTCATTGCTACAGTGGGTAAACAATTTGCAGTATAGGAATGAAGGGCATGCCCTTTTTAGACACATACAAATAATTAATTTTTTGGCTGCCTTTCTATCAATACAGTGTTGGAGGTCTACAGTGAAGCAGATGTAGTGGAATGAAAGATTTTATAAAACTATAACCATTCCAACTATAAAATATATATACAAAATGGGACTGAATAACTGGGTTCTGTTTGCGTGTACTTGATGTCACAGCAAAACAGGTGTAACTAAAAGGAAGGAAGTGATATACTTCTGTGTTCTTTAACTGTTGATGGAAATAAACAGCTTGAATCATTTGCTCACTCCCATTCTATGTCCCTCACCCACACAAAGACAAATGAAGTAATAAAATCCTTTGTATGTGTACATAAAATTTGTTTTATAAAGTCCCAGGAAATACTAAACATATCCAAGGGTATACAAAACATACTAGGTACATTGGAAAGTTCACAAAAAGATTTAAACATGCCATTGTCCTTTTTCCTATCAAAACCTTTAAATACATGTTTTTTTTAATCCTCTGAAATTAGCTTTCCCACAAACAGCTTGATATACGATACATCCAGTATCCAGCTAAATTTATTTTTAACCACACACCCTTCCTGTACCCTTCCATTTGAGGATGGTGGGGGGGGGAGGGACAGCATTCAATAAAGTCATGGCTGAAAGCTGCGGTGTGTACCACTAAACATCAGGTTATAGGGATAGTCATCTTACCTTTCTTGAGTGAGGGTTTCCTTTCTGGTGCCTTTTTTGGAACATCAAAAGCCTTCAGCATTTGCGCCACTTTCACAGAGCGACTTTGTTCTGTTGTCCCATCGGCCTTTGGTGGCTTTGTCCAGTCCTGCCGTATGGTCTTCTGCATTTGGACTGTCTCATCAACAAGCTCCAAGACGCTCTTGGACTTGAGAACATTTTGAAGGACATCTTGATCTTTGCATGCAACAGGCTCTTGCCCAGAGTGGCCTGCTTTTGCCATGACTGGAGTAGGTGTGGAACATTTGTCAGCTTTAACATCCTGCCCATGGAGGCTTTCAGTTTTGGTCCGATTACATTCAGACTGTACATTGTCCCCTGAAACAGTTTTCACTAGTTCAGATGAGGCCATTGTTTCACAGCAGGGCGTTTTTAAAACAAAGTCCTGTATTTGTACTTCACAGTTCAGGTCAGTTGTGTCGGCAACATGCCCTTGTATTTCATCTACACGCAATGGTTCCAGTTTTTCTGTTTCCTCCCTGGGGCTTGACATAGTGTGAGAATAAGCTGGTGTAGAGCTGGACACTTTTCCCACAGATGTGCAGACAATCAGAGACGTTTCAGCATCAGAAATGCATACAAAGTCTGAGTCCTCCCGCTCATAGAGAAGTTCTGACTGTTGGGAGTCTAATGCTTGCATTTCTGTTTCACAACACATTTCAGCATTTAGCAGTGTACTATTACTGTTCAACGCTGAGCAGTCAGAGAGATTATTAAACATCTCTAGAGCATTTACTGAAGATACTCTATGCATTTCTGTATCAATGCCAGCATATAAATCAGATTTAGTCAGGTCCACATTCCTTTCCTCATATTTCTCCTCACCTGGTTTAGTTACAGTCATCTTCTCTGTGAGCATCAGTTCCTGTAGCCCTAATCCTTTGTCTTGCATCTTTTTTCCCTCTCCACGTTCTTGGCTCTTTGACACAACTAGACCTTGCAAATGTTGTGTATTCATAGCTTTCAAATTTGGTATGACTGATGCACCTTCACATTGCATATCACTACATGGTTTTGTATGAACAGAAAGTTCAGCAATACTGAGGTTTTCATCAGTTTGTTTTGCTGGGCCCCCATTTCTCTTGTCGTGAAATAAAGACCCTGTCTTATTCTTCTGTAGATTAGAACATCCATCTTCAGTTTGTTCATCATTTGAAACGTGACACACCTCACTGATATCTTCCACCTCACTCATTTTCTTGCAGGGATCTTGTTGATGTAGAACAGTTGCCATTTTGTCATACTTCTCAGATGAAGACCAAATGTACTTGAATTCAGGACAGAATACAACTTGTGTAACAGAATCTTCTTCATCAGGGTTTCCCTGGTCAAGTTGGACATCTGGAGGGTTACTGGTTAATGCAGCTTCTTTTACAGAAACCAGAAGAATATCTTCATTACAGCCTTCCACTAGAAGCTCAGCATTGTGGATATCAGAAGGTATATGATGTTCCTCATTGCTCATACAGCACTTCTGGTATGTAACCCTTCCCATGGCCAACTCAGCTTCTGCCTCCAAGTTTTCTGGTGAGGACCACACCTCTCTTAGCCTTTCAGAGTCTTCTCCTTCCTTCAAACATGTCTTAAGGTCCTCAAGTTGCTGTAAATTATCATAAGTTGAGTCCTCAGAAAGCTCCGCTGGTTCATGAAGAGATACATCCTCATCCCTCTTCATTCGAAAATAACTTTGATTGATATCTTCATTTGTCATTTCACGTTCACATTTTATTTCCACAAGTGTAGAATGATTTTCCTTCTTTGCACCATCTTTACCAAGCAGGACAAAATCTTCTTCAGTTTGTTCTAATGAGTACTCAGTCACATGGTCGTAAATGTTCACTTCCTCAGCACATGGTTCAAAAGTCACATCAGCAATGACCTCCGAGTCCAAATGAAGGCCTTGATCTTGTTCATGCTGCTTATAGGAAGATGGTCTTTCATCTTTATGGTCCATCATGCTGGCCAGCCTGTTCTGGCTGTCCCCTGAATCATCTTCTTGGGTTGTGGTGGTCTCAAGCAGCTGGGATTTGTCTTTGGACGATTCGTTATTCTGCATGTTGCCTCGTAGGCTCTGACTAGTGTCTGGTTCCTGTAAAGGCAGTGTAGGGACCATACTGCAGTCTCCTCCCTCACCCTTACTTCCCTCTTCAATCGTCAGAGCAGGTGCCCCTGACTCCCCACCTATGCCAGTTCTCACATTAATCTGATGTGGCTCCTCCCAGTCTCCACAAGCTCCCTGTTCAGAGTC
Source organism: Chitala chitala (assembly GCA_025773905.1). Classification (NCBI taxonomy): domain Eukaryota; kingdom Metazoa; phylum Chordata; class Actinopteri; order Osteoglossiformes; family Notopteridae; genus Chitala; species Chitala chitala. The sequence goes on from JABJVR010000077.1 coordinate 12,559, forward strand.
ATGTCTGGCATCTTCCTGGCTGGGAGGTGCAGAGCCTGGCTGTTCCAGGCTGCTGTCTATGAGCTCACCCTCTTTGGATTTGTCCAGCCCTTGCCCCATTCTCGCCTGCAGAGAGAGAGACATTGCATCAGCCCTCATGTTAAAGCAGCCAACTCCCTGTGATGCTATTGGTTTGGCATGTAAGGCCCAGCCTGTTTATCCAAGACTGGACCCTTTGCCTCCCAGGGTTATCCCACGCCTGCTCACCCCTCCTCACCCTTTTCCTGCCTCCGCAATGATTCTTTTTGTTCACAGTGCATGACTGAACCACATAAAAACACTGCTTGCAATCTATGAAGTCTGTAACTGACCTTTAAAATCACAATTTACATGACTTATGTTATTTCCAAGGTGTTTTTGACCATTTATACAGCTAGATTTTTTTTGCTATAGCATGTAACTGAGACATGCATCCCAAAGTCATTGTCCATTTCATGTGCCTCTTTAAATCAGGTAAAACATGTGTTATTTACAAGTTCCCATCTGTACAAACTTTCCCACAACTATTCTGCTAATATATTAGATTTTTAGGGGAATGGAAAGGGAAGAACTACATGTACATCCCTAAGCAATGGACTGTGACAAGGTCAACTCACATTCATGTACATATATTATAATCTATTTACCACTGAGGACCTATTGGACAAGTTGGACAAGCTCAGATCATGTGCAAGATACAGAGCTTACGAGACCAATGATGGAATCTGGGATCGTAAGAAAGAAAGAAATTAAAATAAAATACAAGCTGCACGAGATGCTTCAAAACCAATGACTCAACATTTAAACACTAATAACATGTTGTTCTTCACACAGTATTACACAGCCAAGCCAAACCTCCCGTACCACGACTACAAGCTTAGGGCCAAGAACTGATAGGGTTGGGGTCCCCAGTAAACTGATATGCTAATATTTCTTCTACCAAGGTACATAGTTCCTACTGTCTTGATGAAGAAAGGCACCCGCGATAAAAAGTCGCAAGATATAGAAATATTAGTACTTGAAACAAGGGTGGTACATTTAGTTTAGGGGAACGTTAGAGGAATTAGGTGGCAACCTATGAGTTATAATTGCTAAAAAGCTCCCACTTTATCATAAGTTCTACCACAAATTTAAATTGCATTTGAAAGTGTAGTCAAACACAAACAGAAGACGCACATACCAAAACACTCCTTATGTAATCGTTTAATTTTTTTTTTTTTTTTTACAGAAAATGGACTGGTTGCCATAAGGTTATTTTTACGTTATCCTGCTAATACAGCTCATGTTAATACTGGAAATGTGTGGCCTGGCAGCTTATGAGATGTCTTATCTCTCAGTCGGGAAGCCCGTTTTATTATGATCGAAATAAGCTTCCCGTCATTGTACCTGAAGAGCACCATAACCGCTTCCCCTGTGTCCAACCGGGAAGTTTCGGGAGGGCGACTCCCTGAAACACCAGCGCACTGCACAGACACACTGATTTCATCATTTTAAACCTCATGAACTAACGCAGTTTATCTTATAGTGCTTCAACGTGACCATCAGCAACACGCACTTAGAGGAGCACACTTAATTGTAAAAATCATCCCAATAAACATACAGCGGTTGTAATACTTGGTGGTATTTGGACACACAAAAAGTAATTCGACAATTATGTAAAATTTCGTCACGTTTATTTTTTTCCATGCAAAATGAAACATTTACAACATCTCGCGGCACAAGTCGCGTTGTGCAGACAATTTACAACTGCGATGCAAACACGCACGCAATACGACAGTAACTTCAGGGACCTGTAAAAGGACGACGCGATTTTATCCCAATATTTTGACGCGCTTCAAGTGTTTACTGAGACCAGGCTAACTTCAGTGACACTTAAATGTGGAGTTCATTTATAAAGATCATGGTACAGGAATGGAAAATGTTAGTGAGAACCAGAAGGTGATACCTCACTCATTGGTGGACTTCACTTCGGTTTTCCCGTGTCAAAATAACTTCAGTGCAATGAGAAATGACCACGTGTACGTCTCCCAACACTTGACAAATCAGATCCAACACGAACCTGCTTAGAAATGTATTTTAACAGTAACGTATCCGATCCCCTGGCACCCCGACAACGTTTCTATAGCACACCACAATGAAGCCACCTTATACGTAAGTGGAGGGTGACAGACTGCCAGGGCCCCGCAGGCAGCCCATCTCTCTACAAGGGCCTCATTGTCCACAGCACTGTGACCGCTTCCCTTAAGGCCAATCACTTGACGGCCTTGCGCTCCTATTTACCGTAGCAGCTGTAATATGCATCTCAGTATCTCCACTTAGGACAGCGTGTACATTTTCCCCTGCATCCGCGGATATGGAACCAACGTGATTCGCCGTCTTCGTATAGAAAAGCCACTTACCGAATAGCACGGATGCTGCAGTCTGTTTGGTGCGTTCCCAAACTCAGCTATACAGAGCCCTTGTTTTATCGCGATGTGAGCTGTTCGCTTATTGTACTGCCAATGTGAGCCTCATATGCTTCTACACTCGGCTTTAACATGTGATGTCAGACCTTATTTGCTTAATGCAATAAACATCCCTCTTCGTCATGCGTTTATCAATTAAGACAAAGACCTCTCTTCATTTCCAAGCTTGTTTTTAAGATGCAAACTACGACATGGGCCCCGACAGCGCCCTGCTCCTGTCTACATCTGCCACTTCAATACAGCTGCCCCACTCGCTTGTATTAAAGGCGACTCACTCGGTAACAGGGAAACTTCTCTGAATATTTTATTCAAACTCTTTAGGAAAGTAAAGCCAAATTAATCAGAACACAATTAATTAGTTATATCCTGGGAGGGAAAAAAAAAAAAAAAAAAAAAAAACGGAGGTGATGACATTTGCTTTTATGCAAGACCTGTGAAGTAAACAGATGCCTTTAAAAAACTTTATATGCACAATCTGTGATCAGAATAGCTCGTTACATTACAGTTACTAATTTATCCATTCCTTTATCAAGATGTTTAGAAAGTAATTTGACAGTGTTATAAGCACACAAAAAAAATCCCCATCAACCAAATAAATAACCAGAAGGAAGGATCTTACCTCCTATAGTAGCAGTTGGGAAAACACACCAGAAACAACTGTGGTACTTTTATAGATATTGACCAGACCAACACCATGACTGCACATTTACTATACAAGTGTCCAGTTAAAGTCTTTGCTTGATGAGACTGCAAACTAAAACATTTTCCCCAGCATCATCTTGTAAACATTTAATTGAATATTCAGGTTGCAATACAACTGCACAGTGTTGTGGCCTGATGCAGTTCAGCTGCTTAATCAAGCTATCCAGTTAACAAACCTACTGACATCAGCTGCTACACGGTCCTACAGAATCTTGCCAAATTCTGTATTCTGTGTTGGTTATCAAATAAAGTTTTGTTTGTAGTTTTACAATCTTACTACTGGGTTTATGTCCAGGGCTGGGCAATCACAGTCCTGGAGGGCACCAGTGTGTGCAGGTTTTTTTCCCCAGCCAGTTCACTCAATTTAATTAGCTAACTATCTTAATTAAGTTTCAATTACATTGTGGGTAAGCAACATTCTTTCTGATAATTTGCATGTGTATTCAGTCAGTTTGCTTCATTTATTGAGAGAAAACAAGAATTACAAAGAAGAAAGTTAAATGACACTCTTGTGCTTAAAGATCAGTACCAAAACATATAAATCACACATTACAATCACTCTAACTGCAGAAACAGAGCAGAAAATATCTGGATAAATCAACGTGGTGTGAGAGGTTTCCGTATCAGAGGTGGACACATTTGCAAAGCACAAACCTGTTTTGATTCCTCTTTTAGACATGGGCAGAATCAGGACTGTTCCAGGAATGCTGAATGAGTGGAGCAGCTAGACAGACTCTTAACAGGAACCGAGGGCCTGGCTAACAGGCAAAAGGCCTCTCAAACACTGGCCAATGTGTATACAGGTGGTAGCAAAATTGAAAATGGAACTGGAGAAATGCTTTGTGGGAAAATGAGGAGCATTAGGTAGGTGTAATTCCTTCCCAAGTGTTCTGCAAGGCTTCAAATAAATGCCTGACAATTCATGGGAGGGGTAGTACATGCACCACCGGATAGACAGATCATCAGATGCCTTTCCTTCTGGTATCCACAGCAACACCAAAACAGAATACTTTTCCAGTAAGAATAACAAAGATAGCTTTATAGCAGCCAGTTTTTTTTTTCTTGGTGTTGGGAGTGAGGTTAAAAGGATATTTTCATTTACACACTTAGTTGGAGATGATACATGCAATGGAAGCTGCCCAAATTCAGTTTAAGGTATTACACAGTTGAAAAAAGGCATATGCTAATTATACTATTCTAAGGTGGAATGTTCACAATTGAAATGCACTTTAGGGAAAGTTTGAAAAAGTTGTTGAATAATTATTATTGTTGCCATGCAATGCTAATTTTACAAGCACAGTTGGTTACAAACATACGTGATGAAACGGCCAGGTATTGATCAGATGAGTCTTTCAGCAGTGATAGTACTATGCTATCAACAGCATTAAGTCCAATTAAGTCAAACATCTAATTGTTTAATTGATTATGTAATGGTGTCAATACTAACTGTAGCTGTTTATAATTTATACTCCACCTCACATTTTACCGGAGTTAAAATTTCAGCTGATAATATTTTGGTGCCAGATAGCACAGGACACCTTCAGAGCTTGTGTAGAGGCCTTCTTTGCCAGGTCAGAGCTGTTATGGCAGCACATGGACAATCAGTAGCATATTAGACAAGTGATTATAACATTTTGGCCCTTTGGTGTATATACTCATTTATACAAGTTGGGTTGTAATGGGACCATTTCAGATTAAGAAAATTAATTTGAAGGTATAGCAGTCCTGTGTAAAACAAGTCACAAATTCAGTTCTTTAACCCAATCAAAAGAACCTGTTGTCTCGCATCATAACTAATTACATGTTAGGATGTATTTGAAGTTTTTACTTAGGTAAATTGTTTAAAAGACAAAAAAATTGATTTGGAGACCAAATGAAATTTGCAATAAAATGGAAAGTTTATTTCCATAATAAACACATACAGTACATTGTTTTAACAACTGTAAAAAAAAGTGCCATATGCATTCAAACTACAGTAACTTTACAGTACAAAAACAAGATACTGCATATAATTAAATGCTTTTTAAATATAACAAAAACAATGAACCATGGATAAAATAATGGGGAAGAATGATTGTAAATGTAATAAAAAATCCTCTTTATGGACTAGCAAGGAGTCTGTTGGTGATAAGACAATTTTACATATGACTGTGCATATGAGGTTAATAAGCCCCCAATCTCTCTGTCTCCTAAAGGGGCAGGCTTTAAGACAAACTGGACCAACTAGCATCATGCAGATGTCTGCAGTTCCTACTCTGAAGTTACTACATCACTGTTGTCTGCGTCACTGTAGAGGAGCTCCAACCCTCATGGAAAACTTTGGTTTTCTCTTGCATTTCATTTGCAAAACCAGCACGGCACATAAGCACGTCATAATGAGGATGAAAGAACAAGCAAGACAAAGAGTTCCTCCCATTCCTAAGAATACAAGTGAGCAGGGACGGGGACTAGATGTCACTGAACTGCCTGTCCTGCTCCTTCCACTCCTCTGCCTCAGCGAGTGGTGCGGGAGCAAGCGGGTGCTCGTCCTGTGGAAGGGAGGGGAAGGGACTGTCCTACAGGCAAACTGAGGCCAGCAGCGTGACGTGACAGCGCACACAGTCACAATGGCTCTGTGGCTTTAAGGCACTTATGTACAAACTGAATGTGGATCAAAGCGAAAAGGCCCTGCAGAGTCCTCAACAAGCGGCCTGCCCTGTCAGCAGCGCACGCACCAATGACTGAGGAAGGGCAGCAGGGGGCAGCACTGAACTTAAAATCCTGTTGGCTCAAACTGGCTGGCATATAAAGACATGCATAATACACATCACAGAACAGGCTACTTTTAGCAACGTATATGGATCATGTCGCAGGTCCTGCAAAAGCAATGCAGCCCAGTCACGCTGGATGCCTCCATGCTGCATTAACAATAGGAATTGTTCACACCAGATCACCCAGTCATGTATAAATACAGGCTCACAATGACACCACAGCCTCCAATGCGGTAGTAATAGAGTCGCAATGACAACAAAGACCCCAATACCACGTGAGAAGAGTCTTCACTGTTAACGAGGAATTACAAATATAGCCATTATTTAGCAGAAGCAAGTTAGTTCCACCTAAGCATCCTTTATGCAACTCAAAACGTGAACCACAGAAGAATCACCTCTAATTACAAACTGTATCCGTACACAGGTGCGTATCTACAGTATAACCATGTAGTCACAGAAACACACCATAATAAACTATTGGGGCCTGCAAAATGATTGCCTCAAATTCAGTTAGACCTCATTAACTGGTTAACTGATCTCTTTAAACAACAAGTGCAGCTGGTTACATTAGATCAGACAACTAATTATTTTGCCACATACATCACTGGACTCTCAAAGTCAGGTCTGTCTTTACGTGAATGGTTTCGTTCCTTACTCTAATGGAAACTGCAGTTTTCCAAGTTGTTGGTTGTGAATTTGTGAGCAAATGTTGTTCTTGTGTTCACCAAATCAGTGAGTAATCTTAAAGTCTTTTCTACCCTTTTATGAAATCGTAACAGCACCCTAATGAGCAGAAAACCTGTAACTTATTTAACATTTGGTCTAAATGTCTTTTTCTTGCAAATGCTTTTGATAGTTGTGTACACCCTTAGATAAACATTTACATGCAAATCGTACCATGTATCTTCAGTCTAAAGGTATATGTGTATGTACACACACTATATTATATACATGTATAACATATATACACACACACACACACATTGTAGACAGAATATATGTGTGTACATATTGCAAAAAGTCTGGCTGAAATATGTGTTCTAACAAAATAAAAAGTGAGCCCCATTTTTGGAGTGTGAATTTTATGCTGGTGTGCTGTAACGAAAGCAGTCCAAAAAAAGAATGATTTTATCTATCTATCTCTCTCTCTCACACACACACAGAGAAGATGCAACTGGGTAGTACTCATATGGTCATGTGCTCAGTCATGTTGGATGTGGCTTAACAAAGTTCACAGTAACCAAGTAAAAGTTACACAATCCAACACAATCCAGAAAGCTGAATATGGATGCCTCTACCACACACCTTTTCCTGCATAGCAAGTTAAAATAATAAAAATCAATGGTAGAATAGCTTGAGATCATAAACAAAAGTCCATGAACAAACCTTGCATATTATGTGCCAACTCATTAAATAAATAAAATGGAAATAATTTAAAAGTTATTGGTTAACAAACTACAAGTAGAAATGACAAATAAAAACACATGATGTCTGTACAGAGGAACAGTAGCCAGAAAATAAGGTATTGGGTAAGCACCTGTGACAGAAAACACAGCAGGTAAGGTACCTTATTGTTAAACAACCATTCTGAGCATTAGATGTAAACATACTCATGAAACAAACAATACAAAAAGTCTGTTTCCAGGAAACACGTGTGTTAGTTGAGGTTCCCCAGTGTCACTGTAGTAATCGCTGGCTCCCCTGTGTCCATTAGCGTGGCAGTAGAACTGTATGATAGCAATTCCACTTTGCCATCTGCAGTGCTGTGTCCATGGAGAGGCCACTTCCTCACCCAACATACTTCAAGCTCAGCTTTGAAGTCAAGCAGATGCATTGCAAAGTCAGGCAGGCGTTTGGAAGTGAAAAGTGGACATTTGCACTCAGAATTTGATCACATGGCAAAATAAAAAAGAGAACAGTTTAACTTCCTTTAAAAAAACAGTATAGTGCCTTGGGGCAACTTTGTTTCAAAAGGAGATCGACAATTGAAGCTAGCTGGAATAGCAGAACTAATTCTGAATAAAAGTTGTAAGTGGTTAAACAAGCAAAAAGCTGGAGGAGGATCTTGAACAGTTAAGGAAAACCGACCCATGTTATCCTCTTATTTTAGTGGATTGTGTCTACAGCATATTCTTGACTGTTCATCAGCAGAAAGAAACCATATTGAAATCAAAGAGGTACAAAGACCAAAAACACTCGGTGGAACTGAAGTTAGGACCAATAGTCAGGAGGCCGGGGTACTGGTGAACATGGTGACAATGCAGTACCAGAGAGAGAATCACTTCACCAATCTGCACCAAGATGATAACTGTCATCATCACCACCAGGTTGCTTGCAGGAGGTGTGGGGATCCAACTCATACATTCTTGTGGTGTTCTCCTTGTAGCTTTTTTCTTATGGTCAATTCATTGCTGTAATTTTTACAACAGCTCACAAATGCCTAGAGTAGATGATCCCAAAAATGTTGTGTTGAAAGATGAGTGACAGCAAGTTCTATGGCTTGGTGTGAAACCTGACGACTCCTCACCGCTCCTTTCTTTCCTTTACACAAACATATCGATCCGCTTCACTGTAGGCACAAAATCTTTTGAAATGTTCGATAAAGAATGACCATTCTTTGTATTTTTAACAGGGATATGTGATCTCGCACAGTTGATGACAATCTGTCCATTTCCTGGGCCTGCTGAACAATGTTGATCTAAACTGCTGCATTCCTTTACTGAGGATATTATCATCGTCCATCAGTATCATCGGTGATATCACTATGTTGTTTTTCAGAAAATTTCAAGGATTAAGCTGCATAATACACACAAACAAACAAACAAAATCTTCGATAAGCAAATTGATTTCATCTGTTTTTTCAAGTTCAGGAAAACCAAATGTTGCCTTAAAATTAAATCAAATGCACAGAAATTCAAAACAATCTGTGATTGAGGGTGTTTTTTGAGGGTTCACATGCTCAAGCTTCTTGGAAATGTAATGAGTCTGCCACTCCACTAGACAGCAGTGTCGCAGGGACAAGAGAGGTTATTGCTTTTGCCAATCACTAAACTTTTCTACGTAGAAGCTGTACCTTCCATGGTGATGTGTGAAGCCTGACATTTACAGTTTTGCAGCAGTAGCTCCAAACACAAGTGGTTAAACGTATGTAACAGTCCAGTAGTTAATTTAGTGCAATTCTGGATACTTCTCATTGCACTTAACAGTCCAGTGTCTGCACATTCCACCTAGATAATCCATACTTCTGTAGTTTTAGAACTGCAAAAAAGTGGTTGGAACCACTTGAAGGCTATGTATACATCGAGAAGGGGGGGAAACAATAAAATACACATTAAAATTTTCCCATGTCTTGTGAAAGTCTACAGAAATAGAATATCTGTAAACTATGAATACAATATTTCTGCTGTGTGCCACATTGTATGCCATAACATATGACTGCTAAGAACTGCTTACAGTTAACAACTGTGAAATATTATGTTTGTACCATAATAGATGGGACACAGATTGCTGGGAAGAAGCTACAGTAAAGCTTTGCTGGCACAAATAACAGCATTATGAAGATCTTTCAGTTGTCCTTTTGAAACCACTACACTTTGAAGCACATACATGCAAAAAACAGTGAAACAGTTGACTGAAGGGGGGAAAAAGGCAGAGTTTAACTGGGAACCTTTTTCATTGGCTATGAATGAGTCTTCCAATTGGAATTCACATACACACATTCACTGAGCTCAATGCAAGCAGTCTGTAATCAGAAACCACCTACCAATAATATTTGGATTCTTCATAAATATGATGTAGTTATATTAATATACATATATTAATATATTCATATATATGCACATATACATATATTACAAATTTGTTCCTAACTTTCCTTCTTACTTATATAGACTGTAATCGTGCCACGCTTCACCTCCCAGGGAAGGTCAAAGTGCAGGGAAGATCAAAACGCAGGAGGATTGTCAAGAGATGCTCTTGCAAATAGCACTATTGTGTCAGCTCCTGGGGCTTCCTAGCACCGGGCTCGTGGCCTGCTCCTGGCCCGGGTCACCCCGAAACCGTCTCCACTCCCAGCTACCTCCAGGCTCTGGAGACAGGAGTTGAGTACTGGTGTCTGATGGGGAGCAGGTGGAGGACAGGTCCTCCGAGGAGAAGGTAAGCCCATCCAACTTGGCCAATGAACTGGAGCGCTTGAGGCGCGAGGGGATGGTAAGGCCGGCCAGCCGCATGCGCGTCTCGATCTCCTGAGCACGCTGTCGCACTAGGCCTGGCTTGCCTCGAATGCTGCGCAGGCTGTCATTACTGGAGCTGCGGGTCAGTGCTGAGCCATGTGGGGAGGACGTGGGTGTACCTACACCCTTTGACAGAGCGGACTGGGGTGACAAAGTCCGCGGGTAGGCTGCTGAAGGGAGACCCAGGTCCACTTCCATGTCCTCTACTGTGTCCTCTGAGGAGGTGTCCATCTGTTCCGGGGGGGGTAGCAGTCCCCCAGGGTGGGCACCATCCAGAGAGAGGCCCACCAGCTTCTCGAGCCTCTCGGTGCGTCGGCGCACAAGGCCGGCCCTCTGAAGCTGCAGCAAGGCCTCCTGGTGCACAGTCAGGTAGCCTGGTGCTTCACCTGCTGCTCCAAATCCCCCGGTCTCCAGACTGAGTTTCAGGGTAGCTAGCTCGCTGACTGTACCCTTTGAGGGGCACACCTTGTCCTCCTTCTCTGGGGGCCCGTTTATCTCGCCTGCTTCTGAGTTTTGGTGTGCCTCATGACATGGCACTTGCGGCTCCTCACAGCTCATGGGCGATGGCGGTCGCAAGCAGGGGACCTGCGAAACAACAGAGGGGAATGGCGGAGCTGCACAGGGGACCTGTGGAGCTGCACAGGGAAATGGCGGAGCTGCACAGGGAACCTGCGGAGCTGCACAGGGAACCTGCGGTGCAGCACTTGGCTGTGCCAAGCTGGAATGGAGGGGCAAGCTGCGTGGAATCTCGGCAGAAACAGCAGGACATGAGGGATGCGGGCGGGGGCCACGCTCCACCACCATGGGCTCGGCACTCACGCTAGGCATGGGCTGGTACAATGGCTTGAGCTTGTAAGGGCTTCTGCCAGCAGCACCATCCTGGTCACGGGAAAGAACGCTGAGTCAGGGACACATATACACAGTCCAAACCTACTGGAGTCACAGTACACACTGAGTGAATCTTACACACAATACCCTAGAAGTAGTAATGCAAAAGCAACAAGAACCAAAACCAAAACCATGACACAACGTATCATTTACAAAAGAATATGATCCCCTTACAAAGGTAAGTTGCAATCAATGCCTATTGTTCCAACTATGGATATTATCAATTAACTATTACCCACCAAGTAACAAATTGTTTGACCAACACTACTGGTTAAAAATTAACTGACAACAAATAAGGTTAATGTAGATACATCAAATAAAAATAAAGCAGATTGCCAAAAGGAGTGGTATGATTGGCATTTAAGTTAATCTTTGATGCAATAGCACACCAGCAATACAGATCCACAACTTCTGATGGTTAAAGGACACCCAACCATCATGGCAAATAGCAAAACTGCATTAAATATTAACAATGAAGGGGTGACTGTTGTGGCCATTGCCAGTTAGAGTGGACATGAGACGGCCGATGACCACGAAAACATACCGTAATTCGCCTAATTAACGTTACAAGTTACGTGCAGGGTGCGTCTATTTCAGGCCAAAATGTGCAAATTATGAAGTTTTTAAAACTTTAAACCGAGAAGTTCAAGTTTTTAAAAACATTTAAAAGCAAAAAGCCCAACGTTCTTCTACACTCTCTAAAAAATTGAAAAATTAAATTCCCATTAACTACGACTTATAAAAACGGATAAAATTCAGTCATTATCAGAGTTTCCGTTAGGCATATGAAGACTTTATTATTGTGCTCAAGAACAGTTAATTTGGGATTCAGAAGCTGATTTTGTCCAAATAATGTAGCATTTTTGTTTTAATTATCTTTACTTGTAGAAAATGCGTATAATTCACCGCATTTACACATTCATTGTCCGTGAATCCACACTTATAAGCATAGACCACATTTCTACGTCACTGCTTTAATTGCGTAGAAGGGGTGCACTTTACTTTGTCTCGTACTGTATTATCCTGTGGGTGCATTAATTAGGAGAAATACGGTATGTCACCGCTTTAATCGCGTAGAAAGGGTGCTTTTTACTGTGTCTTGTACTGTATTATCAGGTGGGAGCATTCATTAGGAGAAATACGATATGTCACCGCTTTAATCGTGTAAAAGGGGTGCACTTTACCGTGTCTCATATTGTATTATCGGGTGCGGACGTCTATTAGAGCGCGCGCGTTAATTAGGAGAAATACGGTACGACAAAAAAATTCTATTTTTTTCTATGCCTTCAATATCTTAATAAATCTGTTATACTGACCAGATTGAAATTGAATTTAAAAATTAAGCAAAAAGGCGGCACGTTGGCTAGCACTGTCGCCTCGCACCTCCGGGCCTGGGGTTTGATTCCCGCCCTGGGTCTGTGTGCGTGGAGTTTGAATGTTCTCCCTGTGCTTGGTGGGGGTTCTCTGGTTTCCTCCCACAGTCCAAAGACATGCAGGTTAGGTTGATTGGTGTGTGTGTGTGTGTGTGTGTGTGTGTGTGGGCCCCACCCTGGGTGTCCCGTGTCCTGGGATGATCTCCAGGCTTCCCACAACCATTAACAGAATCGAGTGGTATAGAAGATGACTGACTGACTGAATAAAGTACAAAAATATGGATTTGTAGATAAATATCATCTATTATCTTTTTTTTTTTTACTTTATCGGTGTATTATGACTTCATAACTATGCTTTTTCAAGGTAGCAGTTGTTTATTATGTTTTCAAGGCATGATATATGCAAAATCAACTGGCAATAAAATGTTTTCAAGTCCCACCAATTTCCTCCAAAGTACCAAAGTACCAAACAGGTAGCACAGCTGGTTTGGTTCTTCAGTACTGGTACTGCACTGAAAATGAATGGAAAATGGGAAGTAGCAATTTTTTAGTACTAAAGGTTTGGTACTTGGCGCAGTCGAAAAATGCTATAAAATGGTGGAAAATAAACAAGTTGTAATTTTCATGACAAGCGAATTTGACAAGGCAGTATTTGTATACACCCAGGACCTCCATGCCATCGGAGCGGGTATTCTGCTCTCTTAGTGCGACAGCAAATAAACTTTGTTAAAGACAAAGGAGAAAAAGAATTTATCTTCAAGCTGGAAGTGTTAAAAGTATCAAAGTAAACTGTAGCTTCTTGCAGCAACTGAAAGTGTTATACTACGAAAAATACTGTTAAAGTGTAATTGATTTTGTAGACTTCTTTAATAAGTCAATTTTTTGACTGCAGGCTTATTAATTGGAGTTAACCAGTTAATTGTACAACTGAGGCTGATTGGTTATCGGTTGAAAAAATCTTCTAAAATTTCCATCCCTAGTTACAACAACTACTGAAGTAGGTAGACTTTTACAGCATGCATTTGCAAAATGCAAAAATGTCACTGCATTCATTTTGATATAAAGAAAGGACTGTGTCCAATGGCTGTATCTCTACAGCTGTGTTGCTGCATGCGTGTGCGGCAACACTTGCGTAACCCCCACTCACATCGAAGCTTCGTTTCACACTGAGGCAGTTGTTGTTGTTGGCGTTTTCGTTGAAGCGGTTCAGCTGGCCCACCAAGGCAGTCGGATGGGACCCAGACTCCTCCTCACACATTCCTTCCTGTGAGGTGCCTTCGCCACCCCCAGGCCGGGCCAGCGCCTCCATCTCGGCTTCTTCCTTCTGCGCCTCCTCCTCATCTTCCTCCTCCACAGTGCTGAATTCCAGCCGCATGCGCAGCTCCTCCAGCGGCTCGGGGCGGCCGCAGGTCTGCGCGGCAGTGCCCTCCCCTGGCAGGGCAAAGTGGGGCAATGGGCAGTCGCGGCCCTCGAAGCCACCATCGTCCAGCAGTGCATCTCGCTCTACGTCCTCAATGGCGATGAAGACACGGTCCACGTCCAGAAGTGGCGGTGCACGTACTGGCGTTGACGGGTCACTGTCCAGTGCTGAGTCTGAGAGCCGTCGGAAGTAGTAGTTGTAATTGGGTGGGTCAGAGGGGTCCACCTCCAGGCCAATGGTCCGGCAGGGCGAAGTGCCAGCAGCCTCTCCGCCCCAGGCCTCATCGCTGGGCAAAAAGCCTGGCTCTGGGGTCACATCGTCTGGCCCATCAGGCTCACTGCACTGCCCAGGGGTGGTCTGGCCCTCTGCAAGCTCACAGTCTGGGTCAGGACGCCAGAGCTTGTTGTGCCGCTGTTTACTGTGGAAGTCATGGACTATGTTAAACAAGTATCACATATATGCCATGTTTCAAGTGCTGGAAGTCACGGCTCTGAATAAGCTAACATATTCCACCCTGTTCTATCCACAATGCAAAACCCAATTATCTTGGGATATTTTTCCATTTACTTAATATCCCCAATGCCACAGTCAGATTATTCCAAAAACCAATGTAGTAAAAACACATGATTTAAAACAGAGCACTCAACATTCCACTACACAGATGATTCCTTGCACACGTGTTCTGAGCCATACTCTTGATCCCTGCCTTTAGAATGTACTCATGTAGATTTTTACACCCATGACTTTTTCTCGAAGCTTATAAATAAAAATATAAATCTACAATAGGTGCAGTCTCCCCATTACTTTACCATCTAAAAATTTTGTTTAATTTATTAAATATAGAGAAAAAGTCTGCAATAGCCATCTGCATTTGCAGTGCTTTTGTGGAAGGCGTGTGACCCTTCCCCCGTTTCATACTGATGCCAGCCCACCTGGCATCCAGGATGCCCTCGTACTCAGCCAGCTGCTTCATGAAGCCCGCATTGGGCCGTGTGATGCTCCTCTTCTGCTTGACAAAGTTATAGGCCTTCTCCAGCGACCAGCCATACTCCTTCATGGCGTAGGCGATGACCGTGGAGGCCGACCGACTTACCCCCATCTTACAATGCACCAGACACTTGGACTGGTTTTTCCTATCAGGGTGGAAGCACTTATGTCAGTGATGACAACATTGCCTATGCTTGTGGGTGGGACGACTTATAGTTGACAAATCCCTTCAAAACGACACGACTATGTAAATTAACTTTATTACATAAGTACAGTGCACTCCACTAAAAAGCACGTCAGCTATAAGCACAGCCCCTTTAAATCCATGCCGCTTATTGGGACCTGTTTGAATTCAGGGTATTTCAAAAGGCAGCTAACTCTGTTTATAAGCACCAGCTATAAGAGCAAATTTCAACTATAAGCACACACGCTTATGGTACCGCTTGCACAGTGGCCTATCAGTCTCTGCTTATAAGCTCAGACGTCAGTAGGCAAAAGTAAGTACACCTTATGTAACATCTCAACCGCTGATAGTTAATAATATTGTGCATTTTTGAAGTCTCTCACCTCCTGTCTGCTTGACACCTGCAATTTTTACGACTGTATAAGGCTAAAAAACGGCATTGACAAATAAGTGTAAGACTCTGTCCTCCATGTGCAGTCTAAATCTGATCTGGAAAACATCTTTGTCATCTGGGTGTTGTTCAGAAGACAAAGATGGTTTCCATGAGATTTAGGCTGCACATATGTACACCAACTACTATATGTACCATAATGATGTTCATTAAATGATTTATCATGTGTTCTGTGAAATATAATATTTAATAATTTATGCCTGCTAATCATTATCCGCTTTCATTAGATATCCAGTTATTTTCACTTTTATCAGTTTTTTTTCACCTACATGAAGATTTAAAATCTTTCATTACATTATACATTACATTACTTCTTTCCATGGGCACTGAGTAAAATTTAATTAAAAAGAAATCAGTAGCCATAAAAGCTCACTGTTTCATTAGAGAGTTTTCAGTATTCCTGACATGTCCTGGTATACTTCTGTAAAGACTCAAATTGTGCTTCACTACTAATCAATTAGACATAAATATCTTTGCAAGACATGTTTAAAATTGTACAGTATACACAGCAGCCCCTTCAGGCACTGTGCAATCTTCATTAACTCTGAATTTTGAAATCTCAGTTGTATGTATTCTCAAATAAGGTCCAAAAAGAGGGCATGTCTAGGAAAAAGGGGACGAATGGTCACCCAATCTTTGCATAATCCTGCGGCAGCTGTCCCACTCTTACATGTTTGCACTGGTGACCAGAGAAACAGCTACTTACTTGGCCTTCACTATGAAGTTGTAGGACTCATTCCAGTGTGCCAGCAGGTCCGTGGCCTCATCATCGTAAACACGAATGTTGTGGTAGGAGAACGTGCCCGGGAAGAAGTTGTCGATTTCTCTCGTGACGTTGAGGATGTAGCCCACCCTGAAAGAGAGCAAACCTGTTGCCTGAGCAGGACCTGGGCTCGGAGTAGTAAAATACAACCAGATGCTCGCCCTGTGTGTACCAACACACCATGCATTTTTCACTATGTGTGGTTCTTTGATCACAACTTATTGCCACTTTGATGTTTCAAGCAAACAGCGCATATGACCGAAAGTTGGAAAGTATCTGAGTGAGCTGCACCAGAAAAGCTCTTTGGTAACGAATTCTCCTGGTTTTCTGCAATCGGTTGGTAGTATCCTGTTTTTCAGTAAGCAGGCCTTAGCTCTGCTTTAGCTCTAATTAACAGAATGAGTACTGGATCCTCACTCACCCTGAGTCCTGGAGCTCTTCAAGGTTGGAGGCATTCCACTCTGACCCCTGATTCAGAGAAATGCAGGAAGAATTTAGGTCTCACAAAACCCACACAAAACATTCTGCTCATCCGGAGCTACACACAAGCCCAGAGCACTTTCATGCTATTTGACGTCTGCCCTAGTCTCAGCCAGGTCCAATGGTGAAGCATGTTGCACTACTTGCTTAGGTCATTACCTCCATGTCCACCTTTAGTTTTAAAACTCAGTTCTACCCATACAATTAAACACATCATGATTCTACAGACCACAACCTGCGGTCAAATGGGAAAACAGGAAATCGTATTCAAATGGTTCTTTACATATTGATTCAAACTAAATGTAAATCTAGCCAAGCTGTTTGTGTGAGTATTGCTATACCTATTACAAATATGTCAGCTGGAATAAGGTAACACACATATATATATGTATATATACACATGAAAATTCATCTGTAGATAGATGGCTCAGTATCTGTAAGCAATGCTGGAGCAGCTAATCGAGAGAAACAGAAAACATTTCTGGTGGGTTGCGTGGGTTGTGAGCTGGTTATGAGGTATTGAAAAACACAAAAAGAACGATGTTAACGCTAAAGATTAATTTGTTGTACAGTGAGCTGCAGCTCTTCGTGCATCACATGCACACACAGAAATGGCTTATTGTCTTACATGCCCCTGGTTCCCTGACAAGCCGTCCTGGCATCTAATTAAAGCAAATGTTATTATGAGATGAGAGTGGCTCCTCCACATCCCACATCCTTAACTGGTCATCTGACTTAAATTTAAATTGGAATATTAGAACATCAAAACACGGGCAACTAAAAAGACAAAGAGTGGAACCCAAAAAGTAAGGCTGAAAAAAGGCTGCAACTAACCATCCATCCATTGACTTTACTACCTTATCCAATTCAGTGTCATGGGAAGCCTGGAATCCAGCCCAGGAAACACAGAGCAGGGGACACCCAGGGCAGGGCGCCAACCCACCGCAGGGCACGTGCACAAGCACACACTACAGGCAATTTGCAAAAGCCAATCAACCAAACCTGCATGTCTTTGGACTGCAGAAGGAAACCGGAGAACCAACTCTGAGGCACAGGGAGAACATGCAAACCCCATGGACACAGGCCCAAGGCGGGAGTGGAGCTCCAGGCCAGGAGGTACGAGACAACAGCGCTAGCCACCACACCACGCCACTTAAGTTCTAAACCGCTTCATCCTGTTAAGAGTTGCGGGGAAGCCTGGAGCCCATCCTAGAACACGTAGGGTATAGGGCAGGGGACACCCAGGGTGGAGCACCAACCCACCACAGGGCACACACACACTATGGGCAATTTGGAGACACCAATCAGCCTAACATGCATATCTTTGGACTGTGGGAGGAAACCAGGGAACCCAGAGAAAACACACCAAGCACAGAGAGAACATGCAAACTCCACACACACAGATCCAAGGTGGGAATTAAACCCCAGACCTGGAGGTGCGAGACGACAGTGCTAACCACCACACCACCATACCACCTAAGTTGCAACTAACTGTGCAAAATTTACTGAAATGCTTTTACAAGTTCCCAGCACAGCTGTGTAATCAGTAACAACACAGGTTCTGAGAAAAGTAACTTTGGTGTAAAATATGAACTAAAATAAGCACAATAGTATTGTGTATAAACAGTATTGTAGTGTTGTTCATTTAGAAAGAGGAATGAGCTTTTATAGCATGATAGGCTAATGGAATTTTTAAAAACAAAATGGCATCTTCCAGTGTTGGACTACTTTTTCTATTTTCCAAACTATTGCTGTTGTTTTATAAGTTAAAAGTGTTATTCTGTGAATAAGAAGCTGTGTTTCTTGACTCAGTTCTTGTTACTGTAGATGTCGATGTGTGAGAAACAAGACTGAACAGTCAGATTTGTAAAAAGCAGACTCAGGAGTACTTTAACCCAGGACCATTTGGAGGCCTTCATACACAAATGCACTGAAAAAAAGGTTGTTTTGGGCCACAGGGGCACTGACCCCAGCTGAAATCTGATTGGTGCCCATTAGTGCCCTCCTGTCAGTCCTTAGGTTAAAAAAAAGCCAGAAAAAAATCACATATCAAGGTAAGACATATGGCTGGCCCCTCTATGTTAAATATGACCCCATTGTGGCCCCTCATTTTACAAAATCGTAGAACTGCCTCTGGTTAAATGTGTCACATTTAACTCAGTTATCGTCTGTTATCTTACCAGGTAGACGTGGTCAAAAATGAGAGTGGCCTTGTCCATCTGACCCAGAATGAGGAGCATTTCATTGTCGATAAATTCTTTGTACTCCTTCAGATTACAGTTCATCTGTTGTTCCAGCTCATTCCGGATCTGTCAGGGTAGAAGGCAGATTTACGAAAGACCACTTGTCATAACGTACACACTGAATCATCAGAGACCATCATTCAGCCGAGGTCATGATTACAGTGTAAGTCACAAGTTTGTATACACCTGCTTGAAACCTGAGTTTTCATGTTTTTCTGTGCTTTAAACCCAGGGTGGGGACCCCTGTCCCCATATTTATTAATGTTTAAGATTGTTTAAACAGTGCTTCATTTTAATTTTTTGATTAAACAACTCATCAAAAATCTTAGCATGCCCATGTAACGTGTAACCTGCAAGCATACAAACTAAGACAGTGTACATGTAACACACACACAGATTTTCCAAAAAAGTTGGTTCATTAGCAATAAACTATAAATAAAAAAAAATATGCTCATTAAAACAGCTAAATTATAATTTCTATAAATACATCACATTTTGATATAACTAAATGTGGTATTGTGGTCAACAACTAGATGTTTTCTTCAGTGCTTTTTATTATCTATATTCTGGCAAAATATAAAAATGTATCCAGTCCAGTTTTAAACTGTATACGTGTGTATAAACACATGTAATGTAATAAAAAACGTGCCCACAACCGTGTACAGTTTAAAACATTGAAAACCAGAACCCAGGTTTCAATAGATAGACTTTTCCCAACCAATTTGTTAACCATACTTTGCCTAGGCTTCAAAAAGACACTTGTAGGTTAAAGTTAGTGTGTGTTAATGCTTTGTCATATCTACATGAAGGACCTGACCACTGTGTTAAGTGTGCACGCAGACCTTCAGGGACTGTGTACCTCTTTGGAGGTGACATTCTCCAAGTCATGGAACATCATGATGCTTCGTAGTTTGGCTTTAATAAGGCACTCAGTTCGTTCCCTTTCTGTTGGCCTGAGGAACACAAAGCATGCTGGTTAGGTATAAAATCACATGACTAAATTACTGACATAACAGTCACAATGAATACAAAACACAATCTTGACAGTCTTGTTAAAGTAGCGATAAAGCGTGTTAAGAATAACTGTACACAGTTTTTCGAACTAACCTTTTATGAATTAGCACACTAATACAAGTATTTTTATAAATGACATTCATCACTAAGCATTTCAACACACATGATAAAATTCTGTCTTTGTACATTGTAGAATAATTGGATTTTTACATTATTTTGTCACAAATTTATTTATCATTCTTAAAACTATTTAAAATGTACAGAATGGTAAGTTAACGTTAACAGGTAAATTAATCAGACATATTGTATATATCAAGGATATTTGAGTATGTCAAACAGGGACTTTGAGAAGATGTGTTCTTTCAACATCTGATAACAGTAATAAATGTCTGTGTGAATAATTCAGGTTTATCTTTCACCATATTTGTTGCTTCCAGCAGCTATAAGAGTTAAATTGTTTGGGAGTAATAAGTGAGCAACAGGGAGACTAAATACTGACTTTAACTTGTTACAAAAATTGTGCTTTTTCAAGACCGAGCTGAGCTTCCGGTGTTGTACCTTTGTGTAGGATACTTGGACTATACTTAAGCTTAGTCCAGTACAATGGCTAAGCAACTTAACAGCACAAATAAATTCCAAGAGCTTTTTCTTCACAGGGCTCAGGGCATCTGGACACTCACTTGTCCACAAACATGGCGGGTGAGTCAGGCCGGGTGGTCTCCAGGTCCTGCATGGCATTCCACTCGTTGATACAGCTCTGCTCTGATGCGATGCAGCTTTCATAGTAGCCCATCCATGTCAGTGCCATGCCACCGGGAAAGTAGTTGTACCTTCGCGACACCTCGCATGCCTTGTGGAGGATCTGCAGCGCCGACCTGCAGGGCAGCGTTCAGAACACAGGGCTTCAGTGCAGTAGACACAGCCCTGCAGTGAAAGTACTACTATTAATAGGCTTTCACATGAATTCAAACTGAATGGGCTGCTTTAAAAAGAGCTGTCCAAAAAAAGACCCCAGCTGTATTCTCAGAACTACCTCACAGTTGTAAAAATATAAGAATTTGCCATTTACCTAAACATAAAACCTTGCCTGGTTTCTTAAAATAAAAACGGGCCAGATTCCATTTCATTACCGTTCACATTTTGCAGCATCTTGTACTTTCAGCCATGACCACTAGATGGCACATTGCACAAGCACAAAACAGTATCTCAATGCTGCGACAAAAATGTAAGTGAAATACAAACAACACCTATTAAGTGGATTTTTAGAGGGAAACCAGCCTGGAAGAAAAGTGAGGTATGCCCTTACCACATGGCCTGGACAGAGACGGGTTTAAATATGTGTGTCCTTCCAGCTGTGGTCACACTGAAACCCCTGCAGTGAAAATACAAACAAGGTCAGCTCAGTTCAGCCAATCAAGAGGGCTAGGTGGGTAAAAGTGAGTTCTTGAATTCTGAGTGACACACAGAATAGAAAACCTTTACAATGTAGCTTTCTTCAAATTTATTTTTCAAAATGCAAGGTCTAGGATATTTTTGTGCTGTACAGATCAGAAAGTGACAATAAAAAACACATTAAAAACAATACATTATAATCTGTGTTTTAATATCTGTATGTTTTTCATTTCAGTATTTCATTTCAGTGTTTTATTTCAGTTTCCATCAATTTCAACAGCATACAAATTCCCAAGCAAAGAATGGAGTTTATTCGTATGTCTATTAAATAGCGCTGTACTGTTGTAGGATTACCATTAGTCACTAATTCACAGTTACAGGTAATCCATTCACAGTGATTCAGAACATATGCCAGTGCACACAGGCCTTGGACGGCACTTCTGTGTAACACAAGTACACTCAAGCTCAGATTTACAGACGTGAACAAATGGTTTATTGAGTAATTCCCAGTGTGGTAAAATAAAAGATGAAACATTAGCAAGTAATATGGTGATGTACAAATACTCCACTGGCATCCGTGCTGGAAGGCCATGCTAAGGACAGAAAGGAACCCTTTGACTGTTTGCTGAATGTCTCACTGACGCCAGTAGGGGGCAGCAAAGTCAAAAGTCAAATCTCAGTTCAAGCAGACGTGTCCATTAGGTTCAATCTATACTCACCCATCACCATCAAGATGGATCTTGGTGTCACTCCAGAGTGGTAGGACCATTCCGATGGAACAGGACTTACTGCAACAAAAAAAAAACCACTCTCAGCTGACAGCATAAGTAACAAGTGTGCATGGCTGTCACTATAACAATGCTTGGACAATACCTGTCCTTGTTGGTGAAGTCCATGCCAAGCAGAATGTTCTCCTCTGTGTCCTGGCGACCGCTGGTGTAGACTACCACCATGTAACGCACTCGGTCTGACCACGCACTCTCTAGACGCACGGCCTGAGGTAGAAGATGGCCTGTTAGACGTATCGGTCACATGTGCTTAGGCTAGGCTCCAACATCGCTCCACATGCAAACAAATTGAGCTGCTACACTATAAATGTCACATATCACAGCCATTATGTATACAAACAAAAACAAATCTAATTCTCGATCTTTCACTTTGACTCTGGAGCCTTTTGCTCTAAATGTATAAACAAGCAAAAGACAAAAGCGGAGGGCATGATAACACGATGACAGAAAAACTGGCTGCTAGTGATTCAATTAACTACAGCACACTGACACAATCCACACCTCTTTGGTAACAAGTGGACACACTGGGCAGTGCTTTCCCTGGTATGATCCAGAATGTTTTGATGTGATAATCATTGCACTAAGCACTGAAGGAGGCCATCTACTACTTCTTAGCGTGTCACTATTAACTGCACGTGGATCGCTCTCTGACCAAGACTTCTGTACTTACTAGTTTAATACGGTCCTCAGAACGGAGGATATTTATCATCACCTGCAGGTGTTGAGGTAAGTCACCTGGGGAAAGGAAAACAGTAAAATTAAAAGATGGTTTTCTGTTTCTATGTGAACGCCGGGCCACACATTTACTCCGGGTCTGATGGTTTTAGCTTCTCTGAGGCTCTCGGGTGATAATTCAGAAACCATCCTTCATCACACCCGCCTCACTGTGCTACCTGAAGGTTGCCCAACAACAGCTACAACAAGTGATTTATTTGGCAAGCAAAAACGGCAGCCAAGTATGCGTCAAGTCAAGAGCTTACGTCAAGACACGTTAAATATCCCCTGTAACAGTTTCAATTATACACAAATGCATGAAACAATGTGAGTGTTGTGAGGAGGCAATGATCCTCCAGCCTGGGGCTATTGTTGTACAGCTCCTGGTACACTGTTCATTAACGAGAAAGGGGATGTCAGTCTGCAACGGACGCATGCCGTCATCCACACGAGCGTTCCAATACCTGCAAGCCAATCAGGAAGCAGCAGGTATCTCATTAAAACAGGTGCGTGTCTGGTTAATTATACCCATAGTGTAGACATGTTTTAGTTACGGTGTAATTTATGACCAGAGCTGGTGTGAGTCACCTCATGCAGCTGTCACTATCACACAGTGTGTTCGCCCGGGGACCTCTGTCACACACACACACACGCCTGGACTGTCGCCATGAATGTGTCTACTGCAAGCAGCACCGGGAGTCACTAAGTCACAAACTCTTGTTTCTCCATGTGATCTTCAGGTCTCTGCTGGGAGAGTCCACAAATGTTTCAGAATTGTTGGCGTTTTGGACATTATTTCAGCAACTCTGTCCATTGCTGAAAGTTTAGCAGGTGTACTGTAAGTCCACTCATTGTAGGGATGTACTAAAGTACTAAAGTCTGTCTGAAAGTGGAATTAACTAATTAAATGTTGTCATGAACCAACAGGAAGTGGCACAGGACCCAACTTCTTAAGAAAAGGTTAAGGACATTAAAGTCTGTGATGAACAAGCTCAAGATCACCAGAACATGTCTTTGCAATACTGTCTGCTATCCCAGTTTACCCAACGTGCTTTTCACACACTGTTCTGAGGACTCACAGCAGTGAGCACACTTCATCAGATTTGTATTAAAGTGGTAGACATTTTCCAATAATGAAAGAACCTGGACTGATATAATCTGAAAATTAAGAGTGATTTTAGCACTGTGACACAGGTGGAGCAAAGTTTAAAGAAGCATTTTCAGTGAAGTGAAATGTTTAATTTAATTTCGTGGAACTATCTTTAATTTCATGCAACTATCTGGTCAACGCTGTTAAGCTGATGAGAAGTCACAAGGAAAGCAGGATCGTGCATCAATGACCACAGGATTTCCAGTGGAAGCGCCACTTCCTGTGGGCGGAGCCAACAGGCAGACGATAAACAGATCAAGAGACCAGAAACCACATACTGCATATGGCCACAACATATGGCTTTAATTAAGAAAAAGCTCACACTCACTTTTCATTCTGTCTACGTTAATTAAAATTTTGGTAAGTCTGACCCACTCCCCACAATAATCTCTTTGACCACGTCTATTATTTTAAACGCTTTAAATCATCCCTGTGCAGTGCTGGCACTGGACACGAGTCACTACAGTACACTGTAAATATGGCTCGTTCAGAGGAAAGTGCAACTGGGAAGGGAAGTATAATTGTCAACGTCTCAAGGACAACGGCTGTGACAGCCACTAACGTGCCATGATACGAGTCCGCTGAGCAAAGTGCGAGCTGAGAACCCATGATGTTCTGCCACAAAGAAGAAACATAAGAGTTCTGACATGAGCCAGAGCGCCGCTTACCAAAGACCATGCACAGCAGCTCCTTTTAGCCCAGAACAAATAAAGGAATGTACAGTAAGGGTACCGTGCCAGATCACTGTATCACCGCACACCTGCATGGCTCACAGACACCTTTAAGACGTGTTCAGCTGGTTCATTTTTGACTTCTCCCGGGGGGGGGAGAACATTATGTAACAAGACGCCAACAGGTATTTAACTGAACATCATCTGTACGAGAGTTATGCAGTGTTGCTCCAGGGTAATCAAGGAACTCAGTTACCTCTTCACCTAACACGCCCTCTCTTCTTCTTATGTCAGACTGTTACCTTTACAGCAAGTCCTGTTCATCCAAAAAGCACTTAAATAACTGCTTATGTAGACTCTTTCACTCTATAGTTCCATTGTTTTAACTCTATAGTTCGATTTTGTAAGACAACACTGCATTATTACGACGATAGTTTTGTAATTAAATTTCACTTCACATTTACTCATTCAGCAGACAAAGTAACTCGCAGCAGTACAAACTAATAACGTTTCACATATGTTACGATGATACTGGTTCTCTTTGCTTAACCCACCCCCCCCCCGGGGGAGCAGGAGCAGCCACAGGCAGCACCCAGGGAGATAGAACTGAGTATTTTCCTCTAGGACACGGCTGGGATTCGAACCGGCAGAAGTCCATATCCCAGCCTAGAGCTCTACCCTTCAAGCCACTAAATGCGTTTTAGTTTATACTGTATATATTTCCATTGTACTTCTCTGCATTTGAAAATTAATTAAATGTTTCTCTTCTGTTTTGGCATCAGTTTATTTTATTTATTCTTTTTCTAATGTGGCAGTTTGTTTTGGCTGTAACAGGAAACAACCTGAGTAAATGCAGCGCCTGCAGCAGACCTGTTCTTTGCCCACACACAAACAAGGCATCCCTGATCAGATAAAAAGACAGTGTAGAACCCAGACATTTAACCTGAAAGCTGCAAGGATTTAGTTTCAATGGGGGTCTTGTTGTAGCATCTTCAACCTATGTCGTCTTGGTGTCACACAGGAAACGCAGGCAACCCACACAGCAGCACACATGCAACCATTAATAACAGTTTTCCTTCAAGTTGCTGCCACTAATTAATAGCCAGGATACAACTGAAACAAACCTATACCAGCGGATAAGTTTCCAGCACACGCTTGGTGTGGGACAGAGACTTCTCTTTCAAAGAGCACCCCCACGCTGCCTTCTGCACCCCTCCCTCCACGAAACCATTTCAACGCTGAGCTTAGAAGGCGGCGCTGGCACATACTTAATGGTTCATGTCCCTAATCCCTGCACGTCCCAGGCTTATCGGTCTCCCTGTTCTGCGTCAGCCCAGGGCTGCCCCATATCTGGTGACGGAGCACAAGGTGAACTACAGTATGTGGCTGAGAGCTGAGTGGAACAAAACTAATGAAAACGTGTTCACCAGCTGCAGCTTCTGCAGCCATATCGACACTCAGCATAACGGAGCACACGGGAAAACTGCAGCCTACGCTTTCCCGTCCGGAGAAGGCCCCGTAACCTGCTCTTTCCCCTCCGTGCATCCCTCCCAACCGTGCTCACCTGCATGCTTGTGATGGGAGTGGGCCTTCTGGCTCTGTGTGCTGCTCCCCTGCTGCAGAAACAGGGCCGCACCCTTCACCATAAAGAAGCTCTCGCTCAGGCTGAAAGAGAAGACAGCAGAAGAGGCGATGAGGACCATGTGACGCCCCTGTGAGTGGCTTCGGGATGCAACATGATGTGGGACCCTGGGACACATTCCTGCGTGGTACTATGGGACATGACCCTATGCAGGATCTCCATACCCTTATGCAGGACTTCAGGACACACCCCAGTGAAGGCCATTGGGACATGTTCCTATATAGGGCCATGCAATACACCTCTATGAGGAACCTTAAGACACGCTCTTGTAGGGACTGGGGGACATGAACCTGTTCAGAACTTCAGGACCTGCCACATCAAGGGACCTTAGGACACACCACTGCTGAGCTCTCAAACCATGGAGCGCAGCCTAAAGCTCTGAGTTTGTGTGCTCGTGTAGGTTAAGGAAAAGCCCTGGTCCACAGGATTCAGTCATGGACACTTCATTTCAGGAAAAACCAGCAGAAACAGCCAGAAGGCAACCAGTGTTGACAGCAATTCTCACAGACAACACAGCAATTGGCCACAGCCTGCAGGTCAAAGACACCACCCACTTAGAGAGGCGATAAATTACTCCTTTAGAAAAGCTGAAGTCGAAAAAAATCACAAACATTGCAACAATGCACATGCCATTCTTCCACGTACTGCGCAATTCCCATGTAAAAGAGCAGTCTCTTTGATTTGCCAGGTACTTGGGGCTCACTCGAAGGCAAACGTCCCTGAATAATTCATTGGTACCTCTTTTTTCCTTTTTTGCAAATTCAGGGAGCTTTCCAGTGATTGACGAGCACTGTTAAAAGTGCTCCCTGTTCAAGTTGTTTACAGCGGCGCTGTCTGTGGAATAGATTTCTTGCCTGCCTGTTTCATGGTCACTCAGTAGTATAATTTGGGTGAGGAATAATGGGGACGACAGAGCAGGAAGTTATGGAAAAGCAAATGTTGGGCTTCTCCTTCGCGCACAGGCTGAAAATCAGAGAATGAGTGTGCAGTGGCCAAAGTGTGTTCAGCCGAGCAGCTTCCTGACAACTCAGCTCAGGAAACAGCCTAACACTGCACCCGTACAGCCAGGCCGTCGTGTACATGTAGCTGCTACGCGTGTTTGCATTCATGCAGGTCCACTAATCACGTGTGTCTCAATTAGCACTTCCAGTGCGTCTGTGCATGTTCAAGGTCCACAACGTTTAGTGTGATATCAGTGTTCATGCCTGTGATTTTGTCGGCTTGAGACTCAATAACTGCACTGATTAAAAAATGAAGTCTGCACATACCTACACAGATGAATAGAAACGCATGTGTGCATGCATGTGTGTGGGCGTGTATGTGCTCGTGCATGTGTGTGTGTGTGTGTGTGTGTGTGTGTGTATGTCCTGGTGCATGTAATAGAGTGTGTGCATGTAATTGTGTATTTGTTTGTGTGTTTGTGTGCGTGTGTGTGTGCATGCGTGTGCGTGCGCACGTGCGTGCGTGCGTGTGATTGGTGAGGGGTGAACAACAGGCGCTGTATTGTGTGCCGTCGCACTCCTTGTCCCAACACTGGGTCATGCTCAAAATGAGCTGAGGATGGGGTAAGGGGGGGCAGAGCATCCCATCAGAAGGGCTATTGTTTCTGGTTGTCCTTTCTTTCCTGCCATTTCATTTCTGCATTTCAACAGCTTTGTTTTGGCAATGGATGGTGCATACGAGGAGAACAGAGCAGCTACAGAGAAAAGGCTACCTAAAGATACATACAACATACTGCACATTATTATATCACAAAGCCTAGTGACTGCCTGTGAGGCATTCCCCATATGTTCTCACAATCCAGTAGCGATACAGGGCGCTGTTTATAAAATACAAGTCACACAAGCACTGTCATTAACTACCCTGTTGGCTCAGCAGTCACTACAAAACCAGCACCCTGTTATCAACATCTGCACTACAGTGGAGACTAAATATAATATTGGTATCAAGAGAGACACTGTAGACTTCAAAGAAGCAATTCAGATAGTTAATCTCCATGGCCTCTTTGCCCATCTCCGTATAAGGACATTAAAGGAAGCTCTATTGTAGCACTCTCCTTATACAACAAATGAAAATGTATATTTTCATTAGTCACTTTAGTTTAGTTTAAGACAACAGACCATAGTGCTTCACTTTAATAGCAGAAAATTCCTCACAAAGCCAGTCATGGATGACCAGTCAGAACATCCACTATGGCCAGCATGCCCCACTTCTGTAATGGCAGATAAGCATTTTTCCCGCCTCAGTTTTCTGCATCTTTGTTGTACTTATTCTACATGGCTTCTTACTAACAAGCACTGGTTCTCAGCACCCTTCAACTCCATCCAGAACCCAACGCAGCGCTCAGGGCAACTTATCCAAGGACACACGGAGGTGGAGGGTCTGCGGATGGCAGGAGGACCCCCTCCACTCAGGGAGCGGGGACTTACATTCGGCAGATCTCGTTGTGAGTCAGCACGGCATTCTCCACAAAGTAGGGCAGCATCTTCACCACGCTCTCCTGGGACGGCGGCAGCACCAGATGCATCCTGCTGTCTGTCACTTCCTCGCACCTCAGTCTCTGGCCCTTTTCTTACAGGGAATTTTTTTCTTTAAGCAGTCCAGAGTTGGGGTCCCAGACCCCGCTTCAGGTGCAGGGTTCACGAAACACAACAGCTCGCATGTGGCTGCTGCCAGTAAGACAGGGTTAGCTGCCGGCTCCTATCCACTGGCTGCTGATAACAGTGTCTCCGCCCCTAGCAGGGGAGGGGGTTGAGCTGTTAGCGCACTTTCTATTCCCCCACCTCCCAGCCTCCTTCTCTCTCTCTCTCTCTCTCTCTCTCTCTCTCTCTCTCTCTCTCTCTCTCTTTCTCTCTCTCTCTCTCTCTCTCTCTCTCTCTCTCACTGGCACTCCAGTGAAGCCCGCCTACTGCTGAAGGACAGGATTTTGGAGACTGCTCTGTCCTGGTTGCCGGGCCACTCTGACTACTGGCCAGCTATGTCCTGCCTTTTCCTTTCCTGAAGAGTCTCCTCATTAAGTTCAAGTGAAGTATAAGGAGAAAATCTCTGTCCCAGTGTTCAAGGAGACTGCAGCCTCTTCGGCTCCCTTAGAGGGAACTGTAGCCCTGAGATCAGGCCTTCCCTGAGAGCAGAAGTCTGCTCCTGCTGTCCTGAATAAATAAAGATGACAGCAGTCATCTCAGAGGAGCTCAGAAAGATGTCACTGCAGACTGAGTGTCAGCCAACATACCACTCACATGGTTTGTGGAGCCAGAGCAGGAAGGGCAAACGTGCCATCTTCAGGTGGAGTTTCCACAGCAGCTCTGGCCAAATCCCATTACCCTTCAAGGTGGATCACCTTATATCTCCTCTTAAGCCCTGAGACTCCTGCCCCACCACTCTCTCATGAAGCCCCTAGCGCTGCACTGTGCCAAGGTGAACACGTGCAACCCAGGAGAAGGAGCGATGGGAGGAGGTTGCACAAGGTGCCTGACATCCCTCAGTCCTGAGTGCAGGACTGTGGCTGTCTCTCTCCTTCCTTCTTTCCTTCCTGTCTGACTGCAGGGAGTCATGCTAAAGGCTGAGCTGCACCACAATACTCTTAGTCCTCATCCTGGCACACGTGTAGCAGAGCTCAGATTAATGGGGACAGCTAAGTGGAGAGAGAGAGAGAGAGAGAGAGAGAGAGAGAGAGAGGCACAGTGGCACTGGGTTCTGTAGGCAGGAAAGCATGTCAAATACAATGGGGCCCATTCAAGGGGGGTCCTGACCAAACATTCCAATTCAGAGTTCATTCAAAGAGCATCGACGGGAGCGCAAGCAATTTCAAACATGACCACAAAGAAATATAGGGTTTTTTTTACTGTACACCAAAGCTTCCAAAAACTAGGATACTAAGTATTAGAGAGTACCGTAAACTGCACACTGTTAAAAAAAAAATTATATATTATATATGCAGACGACATAAATAAACCAGGCAGCAGAAGTGGCACTAGGAGCATACTGCAATGAAAAGGCAACACAGCACTTACTACGGTCAGCATTCGATTTGCTGACCCAACTCCCATGTGAAACCAGGGACGAGGTGGTAAGACCAGAACGGGTGGGTTTACCCCCACCCATCAGAAGGAACACATGCAGCCTGAACACATAAACCGTCCCTTAATCTCTTAGTCCTCAAGCCATCAAGGGCTCTGGGCTGTCATGCATTAATCCTGACAGCTACTCTTACCACTGGAGGCACAGACGGTGCGAGTAGAGAGCCAGGGGTCAGAGAACGTGTGAAGGAGGCATGAAGACAGAACACACAGCAGGTAGAGAGCAGGATGAAGCACAGAGGCGGACACAGGCGCCTATTACCTTAGTTTGTGCTCCTACAAACACATGCACAAAAAAGCAGAGCATTTTCTCAAGCCAGCCTCCATGTCACTCAGCAGGCTGCCAGCCTTCTTGCTGACTCCATTGTAAGGGAGGGTAAAATTCCTTAAGTCTCCAAACTGAAGGAGAGTGATGGTACAGCTGAAGCTGCATGACCATGATGAATCGAACAAACAACATGGCCTCAGCCCTAAGGCCACCGGCAGCAGCGTTAAAACGGTAAGAGCCTTCAGGGCCAACGTACCTGTGTTCAGCCTAACTCCCCCACATTTGGTGAGTACACACTCAGGACTGCATAACATCTGCACCATGACAATGCCATAAAAAAAAAACAATGAGGAGTGATGATCTCCTGTTTTCCTGAGCCTCACAGGCCTTCTAGATAATCACTTGGTCTGTCCCTTTTCAAACAAATAAATTAAGCAGTTTATTAACCACAAGGGTTAACTGTGTATGATACCGGGGTGTATACATTTGCAGTGAGTGTAGCCAAAGCCGATAATTTTTATTACACGAACACTAGAAACTGAGAGTTCATCTTCATGGAAAACCTGCTAAAAGTCATGGCAAACACTTAGCCTCGCTTGTCTGGAGCACGGCAAGACCAGTTTTCTGAGCAGATTGTGAAGGATTACAAAGCCAGTGCTTTCATATCAACAGTGTAATACACTGCTGAATATTACATAAAGGGAACAGGTATGAAAACACAGACATTCTGATAAAGTGACCCACAAGCAAAACCCAGCAGGAACTACTTAGTTCATCCAGAACGGCCTGCTCATTCAACTTTTTCTTTACTCAATCATCTGTTGCCCATGTACTGAATCATCAAGCATTCTGTACCGCTGTCAGACAGCCCAACTTATTGTGCTTTTCTTGGCGTGTTTCTTAAGGAAAACACCCCCCCCCCATCACCACTGTCTACTATGCTGATGACAAAACGGCCGAGTAAATATGTAACATTCCTGAAATGTCAACATTCAGTCCAGACGTGCGTTCACAACGTGAAGCAACAACAAAACAGAAAACAGCAACGTGAGCACATACACGCCTAACAGAACGAAAAACATACATAACATAAATTTAATAGTGACATGAGGACAAACTCATGTTGATTGAATCATATAAGGAAGTGCATCGTACATGAAAGTGAACAGCTAGTTCTAGATCTTCCATGCACTTATTTACACTGTGATGAACAGATATGCCTGTGGGGTGTGGATGAGCCTGAGAGGAAATCCTCCCCTTCAGGATGGGGGCCTGAGACAGGTGGCTGTCTCCTGTTTTTGTGTTTTTGAGGAAGTAGAGAACTGGACCCTGAAGAGCAGACAGCAGGCTGGGCATGTGCAGAACAGGAGTCACCTCTGCTTGCTAAAAATCCTGCTCACAAGGAAAGCCTGGATCACACCTGTGACTTGTCAGATGTGAGGGATTATCCAGGAGGGAGAAAGCAGATTCTGACGCACAGGGACTTTCACCACTCTCCATCAGACCTCACAAGACACAACGTTTAAAGTTAAAGACTGCTGCAAGCACCACACTTTTAGTTTATTCAAACTTTTTTATCCATGATCCTAATTCCAAAAATTTCACAATATCAAATCAGCAATTCAATTCAATTCAATTTATTTTTATATAGCTCCTTTTACAACACTGTGCCTCAAAGCAAGATAGAAGAGAATAAAAGTTATATTTTAGTGTAAAGCAAGAGACACAAACCCCCCCCCCCTCAGAGATGTCTGTATGACAACCTGAAGTCACTCATTATCTCAGCCTGATATCTTCCAGTAAATCAGCTAGGACTTTAACTGCAGTCCTTACCGGCAACAACGTTGTAACTTATCTTCTCTGGACAAAGTCAAAACAAACACATGACTTTGGTGGAAGATAAACGCCAGTTCTCTACGTTAGAAGAAACAGCTCAACAGGTACTACTAATATCCAAATAAATACATTCTGGTTGAAACCATTTCTGAGATTCAGATACAACTCACAGCATAATCTGTATGGAGATCAGGTAATGAAATCAAGCACCGCCTCTTTTGGTTAAAAAATTTTCCAATTTACAATTAAACTGAAAAACCACCATTGCTAATGTTATGCACATCCACAGGACCAATCACATCTTGTCTCCAAACCCTGATATCCAGTGGGATTGGGAGCAGAGACACAAAGTGCTGACCGTACAGTCTTCAGCATTCCAGCGCAGGAAACAGCTGTGAACCAGAGGCCAGCTCAGTTTCCTGTTCTACACCTCAACAAAAGCTTGTAGCTCATCAGAAATAAAGTAAAAAGGGTGACATGGAGGTTCTGAGCAGGGAAGCTGGATAAAGACAGCAGCACAGTGGTGTCTCAAAGGTAAGTGCTGGACCAGGGCAGACAGAGCATTCACAAAAATGGGAACCTACCTCCAAAATCACTTCATTCTCAGGATCCTGGCATACACAATATTTCTTTCCCCTGAATGGCAGCATATGACCACTGAATGGTCCAAGCAAAATGTCTGCAACTAGGGCATAGATGAAGCAGCATCTCAACACACCCATGTCTAAATTTTCACTCCCAAGGTTTCTGGCCCAGATATCTATTTCTCAACAGTGCAATCTGATGTTGCATCCTTGCACATTCCATCTTCTCAATTTATAAAAACTAAATGCACATGCAAAGGATAACAGACCAAGTCATGAGCAGACATGTAACACACAAATCTGTATCAGTGTTAGTCTGTCATTAAAGTAAATTTAATCCAACTGAAAATTCTGAAGTTTGCAGATGGTGAAGGGTTACAAAGTCAGCACCTTCATATGGTTATGAAATATTCATACACTTTATGTTTTGCTGAGGTGACCCACATTCGTAGTGTTGTATGAGTTAGAGAAAAATATCTGGGACAACATTTTCTAAGGGGTCAAGCTCTGAAATAGGAGTCCCATTTTAGCAGATTTTTAAAATTAAACTAGGACAGAGTATGGCCAATGTCTCTACTCAAATCTGTGTTCCATAACGGCTCAGGAAGGGGGGAGCTGGGGGGAGGTTTCGGGGACTTCCTCTACAGTGGTGTCAAGAAAACATGGTGACTGTTGTTGAGCTCCTCACACTGGGAGGTAACACCACAGTTCTACCACTCAGAAAACAGTATTTCGCAAAACTCATCCACTTCTCATATGGCAGCCATGGACAAAGGCACATACAGAACGGAAAAAAATAAGAAAGGGCACAGATGGGGAGGAGTGGGGCAAAAGTGAGGAAGGGAGTTGCATAGATGGGGCAGGGTGGCACTGTGGGCATGAAAAAGTAGGGTGGGCACTAGACAAGTGACAACTGCATCACAGACAGGGTAGGGTACATAGTAGACAGTTGACAATGGCACACTAAACAGGGTAGGGTGGGCACTACGGGCAGGTGACAATGGCATCACAGACAGGGTAGGGTGTTCACTACGGGCAGGTGACAATGGCATCACGGACAGGGTAGGGTGGACACTATGGGCAGGTGACAATGGCATCACAGACAGGGCAGGGTGGGCACTACGGGCAGGTGACAATGGCATCACAGACAGGGTAGGGTGGGCACTACAGGCAGGTGACAATGGCATCACAGACAGGGTAGGGTGGGCTCTATGAACAAGTTACAATGGCGTCACGGACAGGGTAGGGTGGGCACTACGGGCAGGTGACAATAGCATCACAGACAGGGTAGGTTGGGCACTACGGGCAGGTGACAAAAACAAGGTAAGGTGGTCATCAGCACAGACAGTGAAGGGGGCACCCCAAACAGATAACAAGGTCAACAGAATCCAGGAAGATTTGCAGCATGGATATGCGAAACAGGTACCATGGGTGCAATGGAGGCACCCACGACAGGTGACAAGGGCATCACAGAAAATAAAGACAGGGAGCAGAAACTAGCCACATTTCCTTCTGAAATCATCCCCTGCTGTTTTATACAACTGCAGCAAGAAGTGTATTATGTGCCAAAGATTACATCTAGGCTCTGCAACGCTCACCATTAACAGATCACAAAAAGCTGAAAGCGCAAGACACTTCAGGTAGCAGTCTAGACAGCCTTAAAGGACTGCTCTGATGTGCACACACAGTGTACTGCATGTCGCCACCTGACAGCTGAAACAAACAACGGAGCCTAGTTCAGCACAAGAGCTTTGAAACTCACCTTTGATTTTGTCGGCGCTCGTCATCACTTCCGAAGTCCTAAAAAACAGCAAAAAAATATGGGAAATTATGTTCAGACTCATATTTAAAAATAGGCTTTAGAGCATACAACCCAAAGATTTAACTTGTTCTTTTAATAAGACCAAAATAGTAGGCTTACTAGTGCACAAGGGCACAAGGCAGAGTGCGATACCTGCTCGAACACTACTTTCAATGCGACAAAAATATAGCAAACGCATAAAAAGGAGGCCACCAAGCTAACCAAAATATGCACACAATAAACTCATTTGCAATACGTAAAAAAAGTGATATAGTAATTTTTATGAAAAATATCACATTTGAGGAAAAAAAAAACAGAATCTGACATCTAACATGATACAGGCTAGATTACTACATATAGATTTGTATTAAAAAAGAACTGCTGTAAACTTAGGAGTTACATAAGGTTTAACATAACCTACATTCAAATCAGAAAAATCCTACAGTGCAAGAACAGTACTCTGTGCTATAAAAGAACCATCTTTTCCAAACTGAATCATATTTCACTCTTTATTATGCATTTGTGTTGTCTAATCAACAATCTGCACTTTTTCAGCACAGACTGAGTCAGTTTAAAAAAAGGAATTAGATCATCAGATCAATTCTTGTAATCTGTCCCAAGGGCTCCCTTAAGGTGCTCATGGGAGATCATGCCTTGGCCGTAGTTTCTCCAAGGCTTTGGACTACTCTGCTCTTTGACCTTAGATCTATCCCTACCACTAACACCTTTAAGTCCCCTTCAAAACCCATTTTTTATTTGCTTGTTTTTAGTTCTAGTTCTCACTTGACATTATTCATTACATTATTATATACAGTACTTTGTTTTTACACTATGATTGTATTTTTCTGTGAATTTTACTTGATTCTGCACTTGACTCAACCAACATTATGCTGTTTTTAAAAGTAAACAAAAATGAGGGTTGACCAAAGCAGCGATGGAGATGGTCTGTTTAGGGGCCCCCTCCACACTGAACTGCCTGTTAAACAAGGCATTTCACCTTCACCCCCCCTAACCCAGTGCTTGCTTACATTTGCCAAACATAAGTTTGTCTTTTAAGACATGGTGGCTAACAGGATGTTTACATAAATAAATGTCTAGCATTACAATATTTAATCATAAATGCACTCAGTAAATGTGACATCTCCTAAAGTTTGCATTTAGTCTTTTTTTCTTTTGTAAGTATGCTTACCTTGAAAATACTTTTCTTCTGTAATATTTGCAATGATCTTACAGTGATCTAAAGCATTTTGTTCCTAACCCACAGTTTCTTGTGAACTGTTAGTGACATTAAAGCATTCACAGCCATCTGCGTGTTTGTGGTTATTGCCAGAAATGAGGTTCCCAACTATGGTCCGTACACCAAAAAGAAAAGTGCCAATTTTTTTTTTCTTAGCATTTCATATCAGTATACTCAGCATTACCAAGTGTATGGAATTATAATGTTCACCATTCCAAGTATTTATATGTTCTGTGATAAGAACAGTTATTTTAAGAGAATGGAGACAATGTAATCCTTCATAGATGTGGGATGTTTTATTCATACAGAACATGGTATCCATCCAAGACATCAGTACCCACTGAAGACGAAAACTGGGGGATGCACCCGTTTAATGTAAACAACCAACAGGAAGCAAGCATAACTCCGGTCTTCAGAATTCATCCTGAGGCAGGTGGATAACTTCACGCCAACAATAAAGCACAAGAAGGCCATTTCATTTCGTTCTTTGCTTGAAAGCACACATCATCGCCGATGCCACGCTTAACGTTTTGCATGACGCTTGCCAATAATCCCATGTAAATAAACACTACCCAGCGTGAGAAGGCCTGCCAAGGTACAACAGCTGGGCGCAGGGCTTGCTCCTGTTCCTGTGCCCAGGATCCTCACAGCTGCTTTATTCAGGTGAAAAGCATGAAAAGTGCTCTTCTGCTCTGCTGAAGTTCAAAGCTTCCTTTACAAAAAAAAAAAAAAGATGGATTTGCACTGAAAACATGTATGGAGTTAGAAGTGCTGAGACGTCCCTCAGGCGGGCCTGTAAATAATACATGGGTCTTGCAAACAAGACAATACACTAAGGCCTACAGTGAAGGCTACACAATTTAATTTCTCGCCAAGCGGGCATGACATCACTGCAGCAGTCTCGTCAGGGAAATGCCACGCCTTCTCCAGACAGCAGCGCGAGCTGCACCGTGGCTGCTCTCCACACGCTGAAAGGCTGCCTTTGCAGCACAGGCTCGCATCCTCATCCAGAAAGCCTGCGATCGCCAGCCTGCACACATCTGACCACAGCGTCACAGAGAAAACGCCATAGGCAGGCCCAAGGCAGGGCTGAATCCACACTGTAGCTGTGGAGCAAGCTTGCCCTGCCCTCACAGGAGGTACGGAGGTACTATGTTCATGCTGGGACTCAGGCAGAGACTCACATCTCTGCTCTCAGACCTACATGTTTAGGTGTAGCTTTACTATTGTTTTTTTTTTTACATGCTGCATCAAATCCAAACAGGTCATACAAGACACAGGTTATGGCTGCAGCTTATCTATACAAATATGTAAGAATTTGCCATCATTTCTTTGTTACTACAAATTTGCCTTTGATTATCAGCTTATCATCAGTGTATTTAATATGTAGCAGAAAAATGTTAAATTAAAGCTTTATTTTGAACAGCTAGCTAGTAACCTAATGGGCTGACACAGCAGTAATAATAACAACGTGCACTGCCTTGCATTTTTATATGTACACTCTATCCTCTTCAGTAATGTAATGTAAAAACAACAAACTTCTTCAAGAAATCCACAGACAAAATGTGAGCAACGTACCAAGAGGGAAACATAAACAGTACATCAAAAGCAAGTATTTGTCAACTATGAATGTTTGCGAATGATTTCTCTGTGCTCGTTGTTACATCGGGTAAAATATGGATATGTAGCGCCGCCTGCTGGTGAAAATTATGTTAACACTTCAATAGATTCCTTCCAGATCAATCTAAAGCAGTGACTAATCTAAAACAGAAGGTGTGTACAAACATAAATACTCACGTTTTGCAATGTGCGTATTAGTATACACGCAATACCAACACATATTAGTTATAGAAAATGCTTGATAATTGACTGGGCAACAGTCAGTTGTAATTAGTTCCTCACAAGTCACAGTCATTATTATTAGTAGCTGCCTGCCACTAACTGCTTGATCAAAATAGATGTGCAGTTTGTCTTCCTGCCCTGCAGTACCTGTATTTTACTCTTGTCCTGTCTTGTCCCTGTCTCTCATCTGTGAGCAAGCCTAATATTTATAACAATTCAAATATTTTTAAGTTCCAAAACATGGTGATGATACAACAATATGTATGTGATTCTGGCAGTTCTGGTTACACCCGCAGTAACCCTAGCTGATCGGGGTACTGGCTGTGCTTAGACAGCATGCAAAGAATGAGGAAAAATGGCTGCCTCACTGTCCGTTTTCTTTTTTACAGATGCAACCCTCACTCAATGACTACATAAAGGCACAAATATCAATAGAACAAAAGTCTTAACAACAACCTGAACTGCTTACTGCTGTAAAAAAAACTGTAACTCTAAAAGAAATGGAATATGCTTTCCATAGAGGCATAATGAGAAAAAACACTGTACATAAATTGCATGAACCAGAGTGACCCTGAAGACCTTTGTATCAAACAAAGACTGTAACCTGCATTCAATGGCGGGCTGGCAGGTAATGCACTCTGCTCACCTGCGATGTGCCAGTGGAAAGGTCTGAACAGG
Source organism: Chitala chitala (assembly GCA_025773905.1). Classification (NCBI taxonomy): domain Eukaryota; kingdom Metazoa; phylum Chordata; class Actinopteri; order Osteoglossiformes; family Notopteridae; genus Chitala; species Chitala chitala. The sequence goes on from JABJVR010000077.1 coordinate 51,208, forward strand.
GAAGGTAACAGTACCCCTCTGGTTGTCTGAAAAGAGTTCAGCTCACCTGGGATTCAGTGCTTTAATCACTGTGTAACCGTAGCCAAGACCATGCCTCTTACTTCTTACACCTAACCTGTTGTCAGGTGTCATTTCAACGGCTTTACAGGATTCATGTAGGATACTCATAAGCTAAATTTAAAAACCAACTAAATGTGTCAGTTTCACAATCACAAAGTTTGTGGGTCTGTGTGAATTGTCATTGCTCATTCTATCCAAAAATTATTCTCAAAGCTCCAAAGGGCAAAGATGTCCATATAAAATGAAGCCTTACTACAAGCACCAAACATGAACCAAACTACTTTAATGTGTCACCTTCAGCTCCCACCACCCCTAAAATACTGTACACAATGTGGTAAATATAAATAGTTTTTATGCTATATTTCTCCACATAAAATTGTACCAAAATGTCATGTAATTTGTTTTCCAACTTGTACGTTATAGAAATTACTATATATATATGCCCTAGAAATTGTTCAGACATAAGAGAAGAGGCACCTAGCCCCAGAAAATAATGGATCAATATACCTGGATTCCCCTGTTAAAACTTACGGAATATGTATTTTACAAATATTTATTAGTGATTTTTGACTTTAAGGTCGTGCAGTTGAAGGGTAAGTTACATATCAAATGACAACTGTGTCTCTGCAGGGTCTCCCTTTCAAATCGCATATTTTACAGTGCAGCATTTTTCAGAAAGAGGTGCTTATCTAATTTTAGCGTACATTAACACCATTCCACTGCCTACAAACAGCACAAGTTCCCTTGCACAGTATATGCACATACACATGTCACAACTTGTGTCTCGGAAGCACGTATACAACCTGCTGCGGTACGCTGCTACACACTGGCCATTATGAATGGGTTATTGGCTACATGTTTACGCTGCTCTCGCGCCTCTCGCTACAGCATAATTAATACCCTTAGCAGGACATCACATTCATTATGTGCACATCAGAGATGTTTGCCAAGCTTTTCCCCCGTTAGACAGCCCGATTAAATCACAATGAATGTGAGCAACTAAGCTAGCTTGTTAGCTCGCTGACAGACAAACCTTGGCTCCTGTTTCGTTTCACTGCATAATCGATCTTTATAAATTATTCACATTATTATCCAGAGAAATAATATTAACAACAAGATGCACGCTTTCTTTTAATGTTATTCCACTGTTGCATGAGAAATGTTATTTTCAGGTATCTGGTTGCTGCTGCTGCTGCTGCTGCTGAATCGCTTTCAAAAGCATGTCGGTGGACTGGTAGTGTATTGTTCTGGTTAATGCTCGTTAGCCCGTCCCGTAACGTGGATGCTACCTAATTGTACGATGTGTTTTTTGTCCTGACGTTTTCCGTCGCAACGCAGTAAATGTGTGCCATTTTAAAAGGTCGCTAACTGTTCTTCTCTAAAAGTAATTGGACGGTTGGGCATAAGTTGCACTGTGGGCTAGCAGCTCTCATCCTGGGTGCAGGGCCTTCGTGTCTCCCACACATCCTCGGTGTATCCTCACCAGTTCCCACGTAACAGCCGTCCATCGTACTGACTTACCTCCCCCGCATTCGTAGTGGTGGTGCTGGCTGTAGATGCAGCGCTGGGGGTTGGAGACCGCTGCAGGGTGACCAGAGCCATGGCTGGGGAAAGATTACCGGCGGGGTCTCCCTGACCGGCCGGACGAAAGCTCTATTTGCCGGGTGACTCAGGCTGAGATTGCACCCTACGGTGAGCGGTGCGAGTGTTCAGGACCACGTTGGCTGGCTGGCCACTAATTCCAAGAGTCTGATTTCACAGTCCCGCTGAATGTCAAATCCATCATTCACATTGCGCAGCCGGTTCTCCACTCTTGGCTTTGTATGTTCTTCAAGACATGCATATGATGGCGACATCGAACATCCAAGAGTATTCTCTTAAATGTTTATTTTTCTCTCTTTCTTAGTATTAAATACACCCACAAAACGCGCCCAACATAAAACAATAAAGGGAGATGTGGAATGCGCGTATCGCTATTGATGCTCTGCCAGTGATGCTCTGTTGTAATTGGTTTTCTGGATAGCAACAGAAAAGATGCAAGATATCTGGTTTTTTCGACACTCGGTGACAATGTCCAATTCTGGTCGTTGTGACGCAGCTTTTGCAACAATATCCGTGTGTAAGTATTTGTCAGCAAATGCCTGGGCTCATGAAAGGCGATCGACTGTCTCACAGACGTTCATCACCCACTGAACCTTCTGAAAAGAGTGTGTCTGTGAATCAATTATATTTACTGGCACACCTTACCGGAACTCTTTATGGACGTATTTGTTTGATCTTCTTAAATTGCCCATCTTGTTCTGCGGTTAAACTATAACACTGTCATTCAAACCCATTCAAACAAAAATGTTAATGATGCAATCATGTCTCTATTTCTTCACAAGAATGTTCCAGTAAAACCAAAATTTCAAGTCACACAGTGCGCAGTCTATTATTGGGTAAGTTGAATTTGCCCAAATAGCAGACAACGTTATGCACAATGCAAAGCATTTATACTGAGTAATACACAGCGTGATATAAAGAAACAATTACGTAATCAAAACACCACCACCAAGGGCGAGCACGTACAAGTTAGCACTGTCCAAAGGACACTGGCAGTAATTCTAGCGGGATCAGTTTCTTGGTGCAGGACTTTTCGCTGCAATGTACTATGCCATGACTCGTCACCTTGCCTATACTTTCTTGCTGTATTGTAGGAGGATTGTAATGCAGCAAGCAGCTCGACTTGAAAAATGCAGAAAGTGAATGTATAGAAGAAACAAGGACAACCCAGGGCTTCGTCCCAGCAAAATATTTGACTGACAAAATACATGCAAAGCCGCCTAAGCTTTTATGCAAAATGCCGAGACAATCGTGAGACCAATTTTGTTCCTAGATATTATGTGAAAAGCCTATTTTTTACGTTTAGTCTACTTATCCGACTGTTGCGTTCTGTATGTCGGTAATGTTCCGTTTTAAATTAAATAAAACACTTGCGCTTCTGCTGTTATAAGCGTAAACAAAGGGCGTTCCGAATCCAATAGACCAGTTTTGTGTATGCATATTAGTAGTAAGGTAATGCCGCTGAATGTGCACGCGACGTTTGTAAGACTAACTATGGATAATTAATAGATGGGAAAACCAGTCTCGAAAACGGTGGAATTGAAGCGTTGTGAAATTACAGTTTTCTCCCAGCGGGTGATCTCTTTAACATTTATTACGATCGTTCCATCTATTTAACAAAAAATATTTATGGCTTGCCATCTTTCACAGAGATGTATTTCTGGCTTTTAAATACCAATCTATTTAATTTGCCACACCACTGAATGGACTGACGTTTTAGCAAAGTGGGAGTAAAGTACTGAAGTGTCCATTCGCAGATTGCTTATCATAATGACATCGATGCTATCAAACCTACAATTCAATATATTGTATTAATGCGCATATAAAGTATAATCAGAAATGTAATATATTGCACTTTGTCGCCGTTTAGCGCCATAATCAAGTCAAACTGGATATATTCAGAAGAATAAAACATTTCTGCGACATTTAATTTAATCAAAACAGCCGCTGTTACACCTGGATAAAGCAATTAGGTCGTAGAGACCTATACACTCAAGCAAATCTCCGCGATAAATGACTATGCTGATAACGTGTTGTTTTCCTTTCATAGCATTTATATTGAGTGTAACGGAGCTAGTCATGCTTTTATGCGTCTGTTTTGTTCTCATTATGTAGTAGGGGCGACCACGGCCTCGAACTCGTGCGTCCACAGCTCACTCATAGGTACCTGGCACGAGGGATCTAATGCAGGGAGGGGCTTGTACTGTAGCGGTACTTACTCCGCTAAAGTTGCACTTTAAATTTCCCCTTTTGGAATCTTTGTAAACGTTTGTTTCCTATGTGCATACTTTGATGTTCCTTTGTCTTCCTCTTCAGTTCATATTGTACCGCCGGTGCGCCGCAGCCAATGAACTGCATCCGGAAAGAGCGATTAGGTAATAGTTCTCCCCACCGTGGAAGTGTTTGTGTGTGCGAATGGAGACCCCTTCCCCATTTCCCCTGTGTGAGTGTCTGGATGACTGTGTATACGTGTGTTTAACCATTTTCCTTTTCAGGCTGAGTAATAAAGTGCTTGTGCAAATCACTTGTTGGTCTCAGAGTCTTAAACAGCTAGCTCACAAACATGCTACACTGATGTCAGGAGCGATGGAGGACATGAGTCCTTCGAGAGGATGTGCATTGACTGCAGCTGGCCATTTAGAGTGAGTTGGAAGCACTGAGTAGGGCAGTGAGGTGGTGTGAGCACTTACGGGGTACCCAGGGGGAGCCGTCCTGAGGGAGAGCCCGCCACAGACTCTCCCAGACCAGTCATGCTTCTAAAGTACAATGGCAAGTAACTCTGGGAGCCCTGAGGTCCAGCTTTAGCTTGTGGCAAGAGCAAAAAGCTGGACCAAAAAGACCATCATGGTCTGTCTCAACCTAGAGGGAAAAGCCCTTCAGGACCTTCTGGACCTGGAACCAGAGGCCAGGCACTGGCTGGAGGACTTGAAGGCGGCCCTGCGCAGGTGGTTCGGTGAGGTTAGAAATAACCAGAGCGCTCTGCAATTTCTCAGCAGCCACAAGTGGAAGGGGAGAATCTGGGTGTCCTAGCTGCGGATGTGAAGACTCTAAAGTGGCGGGCGTACCAAACCTACCCTGTGGATGTCCGGGAAGACCCAGCGCTGTAAGTATTCATAGTAGCGCTGTTTCATGAGTGTCTGCAGGAACAAGTGTGCATTCTCTCCCTGTGCAGCCTGGACCGTGCTCTGTAAGAGGCTGAGTGCATTGAAGTGGTCCTGACACCATGCCGCCAACTATTGTACACACAGTGGAAGAAGAGGAAGAGAGCGAGGGCGAGCAAGTGTGCTAGTTCCAGCATGAGGAAGAGAGGGAGGGGGAGACATTGGGACCACTCTGTTTGCGCTGCCAGAAGCGGGGCCACCAAGCCTCTGTCTACAGAGCTCCCTTCCCAGCATAGTTGGGAAACGGGCAGCGCAATGAGGGAAGTGCTGCCCCGTGTCTCAGAAGCCCCTCAGGCTGAAAACGGGAGTGCCTTCTTCAACGTGGGTTGACTAGCAGATCTCTGCAGCCCGTCCTTGCAATGCTATGTTGAGGTCATCTGCTATCTTCACATGATCAACAGCGGCACCACAATATCCATTATCAGGGTGGGTCTTCTGACAGAAGCCCCGTTCCCATGAAGTGAAGAACAAGCTTAGGCTCACCTGTATGCCGTGATGGGGAAGACTATTAACACAAACATGCTGGGGTGCAGGCTGCTGTGTGTGCTGCTGGGGGGGGTTTCCATCACTCACAACTTCTGGCTGGCCCACATCTGGGACAGGTGCATTGTGGAGATGGATTTCCTCACAAAACACCATGCTATCCCAGACCTGCAGAAGCACATGCTGCACCTGGGGAAGACCACCATGCCCTTATCTGCCTCACCACTACCACAGTCCCACAAGTGCCCCATCTGCTGCACCTCAGAGAGCCCAGCTCCAGTGCTGCTCACCAGTACACAAAGACCAACCACTGAGCATCCCCAGCTACCCAGGTTGCGATTAAAGAGCTCTTCCGACAGACTTGCAAAGGGCTGAGCTGGCATGAGCAGAATCGTCTGAGGACACTACTAGACGAGTTTGCTGAAATCTTCCCTGCCAGGGATGAGGACTGCACGCAAATCAATATGGAAGCTTAATTCCCGTCGACTTCTGCTGTCCAAGCATGCCGCAGCTGAGGAGATAGTGAAAGAAATGCTGGCAGCAGGCATAAGAGAATCCTCCATGAGCTCGTGGGTTGTCCCTGTGGTCCTAACCAGGAAGGACAGCTTGTGGAGGTTCTGTATGGACTAGTGGAAGCTCAACACTGTCATGAAGCAGAACTCCTACCCTCTGCTCTGTATTGATGATGTGCTGGACTTTCTGTCAGGATCCAGTTGGTTCAGCTCACTGGACCTGAAGAACGAATGTTGGCAGGTCAAGTTGGTGCCTGAGGTGAGTGAGGACTGCTTTCACCCTAGGGAGGGGCCTATAGCACATCCAGGTCCTCTCCTTCAGACTGTGCAATGCTCCTGCCACCTTCCAGAGTCTGATGGAGAGCTTTCTGGTGGGGGTCCCGAAGAGAAGCTGCATCGTTTGCCTGGATGACCTGCTCGTTCATGCGCCCGGCTTTGATGGTGCAGCCACTAACCTGCACCAGGTCATTGAAACTATCGAGAGTGCCAACCTGAGGCTAAACCCTGCCAAGTACACTCTCCTGAAGAGATTGTTGAAGTGCCTGGGCCACATAGTCAGCGAGAAAGGCATCGCCACCAACCCGGATAAAGTAAAAGTGGTAGAGTCCTAGCCAGTATCACAACTCACGGCAGAGCTACACAGCTTCCTAGCCTCACACTACTGCAGATTTGTCTGGAGCTTCACTGATGTGGCCAGGCTACTTTACCCTGTTGCTCAGGCTCCACACCACACTCACCTTAGCTCCAGTCCTGGTGTACGTCAGATCAATCAAGCGTCTGTTGATGTATACGACCTTAATTTCAAGTCAAAACCAGCCCCCAACAATGGCCAAGAGAAAAATTGATTCTGAAAAAAGAGCCTTTTTTGTTTTGATTCGTTATTATTTGAACTTTTATTTAAAAGCACAATTTTTATTTATATTTTCAGATTTTTTTGCAACATGTTCATATTTAGAATTTGTATAATTTTGACAGGAGATATTTTTATGGACAGCAAAATATTTTAAGTTATTTTAGGTTTAAGTTTATTTATTTTGAAATATTATATCCTGTCTGTTTCGATTCATATTTATGTTCAAAAAACGTTTAGTTTCAGTCTGCTCAATAAATGTTTATCCTGTTCGGCCTGCTACCTAAAGTGTGCTTTGAGTTTTGGCCCCCTGTGCGACTGAGTTTGACACCCCTGTACTAGAGTAACGTGGTGGAATCTGTGGGTAGCCGGGACGGTTGACCTCTAGAGAGGGGGGTCTGTAGCTCCAGTGCACTGCATCCAAGATGAGCAATTATTCACCTTCCCAGAATCCCTTGTAAATCGGTATTCCCACCATGGAAGTGTTTGTGTGTGGGAATGGAGACGTGCTCCCCATTTCCCCTGTGTTAGTGTTTGTGTGACTGTGTATATGTGTGTTTATCTATTTGCCCTTTTCAAGACCAATATATATAAGCTCACCAGGCACCCAGGCTGCCCCAGACTCAACTGTTCAGATGACGACAGAGATGGGGACTCGATATAGCGACTCGGACTCGAGTCGCACTTAAGTCGCTACAGACAGAGACTTGCGACTCGACTCGGACTCATGGTTCAAAGACTTGGACTCGGACTCGCAGTTTGAGACTCGTGGACAATGGAGTTTCACACCCGCTCGGAGCTCGCTGCCCCTCCCTTCTCTGAGCCGGGAGTGCGTCGCCAGTTAAAACTTCTCGAAACATCACCATGGCGGGCATGTCTCCGACTACTCTGGTGCCTTTTGTTATAAGTTTTGCTTATGACAAGTTTATACAGAGCCACGACAAAAGACTTGCAAAATGCAGAGTCTGTGGAGTACAAATAAAGGGCGGCAAGACAACAACTTCCAACTTTATTAGTCACTTGAAAGGTCACTCGGATAGGTGAGTTAGAAAAGTTCGAGTGAACGTTAGCAAACCTGGCCAAAGACTTGAAACTTGGACTTTGTCTGTAGTAGTTGCTTTGTTTTGCATTTTAAATAAAAATCCAGACAAACCTCTATGTCAAAGAAAAAATGAAAGGCAAAGATTTTAAAAGACAGCAATCATATTTCAACCAAATTTATTCACAACGTTAATGTTATCATATAACTTCACGGGAACAAAGAAATGTCTATCCATCCATCCATCCATTATCTGAACCGCTTACTACTGGTGAGGGTCGCGGGGAAGCCTGGAGTCCATCCCAGAGCACAGAGGGCGCAGGGCAGGGGACACCCAGGGCGGGGCGCCAACCCAACACAGAAGAAATGTCTACTTAATATTTAAATAATTACAGGACTGAACTCTTTGTTTTTCTCTTGTCCACATGGGGGCGTTTGTGTTTCAAAAGTCATCGTTTAATATGCAATTAGGTATCGGCAAAACACGGTAACACAAAATATTGGGTTTACTCCGGATATGTATTATTAGTTGTGGGTGAATTATGCGGATGACGTTCATGTTTAAAACATCAAAATAAGATAATTTAAATTTTAATGTGTCAATTTGATGAGGGACGGTACGTGTGTGCGACATCTGACCGTAAAAAAACATTGGATACAAGCGTACGGGCAAAGTTAATGAGAAAAAAAGGGAATGAAATAACGTGAGTAAATTGGGTTTTACATTTAACTCAATTAATTTCATTTCGGTATAGCGCCTTTGCCAACAAGTTGTCTCAAAGCACTTTACAGAGGGAAAGTACAGATAATACAAAGTTTACAGTCAGCAGATGACTGAAGTTGAAGGTTGACCCAGACAACAATGGAGGAGAGGAACCAAAAATTCCAGTGTTTCATTCTGTTATTTCTTATAACTCCACAGAATGGACGGTTATGCCAAAATCGTTAAAACTCAAACTTTATTAAACAACAAATACAATGTGCGTCTCACTCTCTAGCCGGTCTCCTGTCCACTGAGAGTCACACTCAAAACGTTCCCTCCAACAACAACAAATTAACAATTCTATTGGTACACACAGTGTGGAGAAAAAAACCTCTGGGGGACCCAAGGCTGACTGGCTGCCCAGCCCCTCCTGGGCATGTTAACATTGCAGAATACACAGCTGATAATAGAGACTATGAATGTAAATAGCATTATGGAGTCCTTCTGTGCTCCATGTGCAGGAGTGGCTTTCTGCAGGCTCTAGGCATTTACCTTTATTCATTTAGCAGAAGCTTTTATCTAAAGCAATTTACAACATACACTGGGTTTTGTCATATTATAAGATAAAATATAACAACAAAACCTACATTAAAAGTCCTGTAGTATTTCAGTATATTAAAGTGTGCAGGAAGGCATATATTTTGATATTATTTTTAAAGGTTAGTTTTGTCTGAGCGTAAGTTTTGTTTTCAAGTTCAAAAAGGTGTTGTGCACTACAGAATTTTTGCACGAATGTGTCATCCAAAAATGTATATGTTTTTTTGTGGGGGATGGCGTGTCTTTGCTAGGGGTTATGTTCTGTAAAAAAGCGCATGAACGCTGAGTGCCTCAAACTGGCAATCAACAGATTTAATGTCTGGAAACATTGTTTAAGTTTTCCCCCCATGCTCCAACATGCAGGACAGTTTAAAGTGTCATGAAGCATTTGGAGTAAGTACCGAACACTTTGGTCAGAAACTGTAAAGCATTGCAAAGCATGTGATCAAAGTCCCCTCACTACATTCAAGCAGTTCTGAGAAAGCTGAAGGCTATAAAAGCTGCTCCATGGCATACCAGATGTTTTAATGAGCAGCTTTAAACTTGCGGGAGAGTCAGTTATTCACAGAAATGTGTGCCTTGTTCACATGCTTTAAATTCAGATTCAGGAAAGTGTCCACAGCAAGAAGTAAGCGATGGCAAGACTGCCTGAAAGTACAGAAAGTGAAAACTGAGAAGATGAGAACTTATGATGACAATAATTATCTCTGGGTCATAGCTGGGTACCATTGATGGTGGATACCTCTAGGGTCAAGGATTTCAATCTGACTTTAGGAACTCTGTGTGTGTGTGTGTGTGTGTGTGTGTGTGTGTGTGTGTGTGTGTGTGTGTGTGTGTGTGTGTGTGTGTGTGTGTATTCTCCCCAAGCATATGTGGGTTTATGCCAAGTGCTCCAGTAACCTGTATTATCTGTAGGAAATTAGAAACATTTAGAAACATTTAGTGTCAGGATTCCCCACAAATGATAATGTAAAAATTATTTTATACTTTAGTGTTATAAGACTATACACCAACCCAGAAGTATCACTGAAATAAGACAGACTTATAAAGACGGTACTCAATTTTTTAATTGTGAATTTTATGATTATTTACATTACAGTGGTTTCATACTGTAAGTGGAATATCCAGGTGTTGTGAGATACATCCACCCTGTACGTTCTTCCACTTTGCCAGTTTTTTCCATGTGTGAATGCCGTGTACATGTGTAGCCTTGTCGAAATACGGCCCGTTAGAGACAGAGAATTCGCTTGGATCTGGATGGATCCTGGACCTCAGGAACACAGCCAAGTTCTGAGAAAAAAAAAAAGAGTCTGATGGGATCCTGACTGATGGTGTCAGAAAGAGTGGAGACAAAATTCTGGATAAAGGACAATTAGCAACAGCTCAGACACATTTAATAACTCAATTTTTGTGCAAACCTAATAAAAAAAATTAAAAAACAATAATTTTATGGGTTTCTCCAAAATGTGTCTGTGCAGCAACAAAAGATGTTTCAGGAAAACTACAAAACTGATCTTTCTACACAAAGGCTAACACGATTCTATCAATGTATTATAGTGCCAATCTATAATAATAATAATAATAATAATTATAATAAAGGGATGTTCACAAACTCAAAGTCACTCACACTTTTTTACCATTCAAATACACGCATCCGTAACGTCTTCTAAGATAAAAAGCTGTTCACAGCAAAGATTAAAATCACAGTAAAGATTAAAAATTCGGCAATGTCAGTGCATGGCACAGTCTGTTTCTACTGAAAATCTGTGATGAGACTTCACAACACGGCGGCACGGTGGCGTGGTGGTTAGCACTGTCGCCGCGCACCTCCAGGCCTTTAAACTGCAAACGCTTCATCACCAGACGAAGTGACATCATCAGTGCACAAAAATGTTCCAGTTATTGTTTCTTATTTCGTCGTTTTCTTAAATTGCTTAACAATGTCTCTGTATAAAATAATTTCACAACCCAGTAAAAGAAAAATGAAAACACGTTAAATACGTTTAACAACATATCTGTAAAACGCGATGAGCGCTGTTGAATGGTCAACTTTGTAAAATAAACCATTTTATTATTAGACTTCTTAGGCAGTGTGCAAACTAATGTAAGCACAGTACAGTAAAGAAATTAAATACAGCGTTTTCATATTTTAGTTTATTTTATTCTAAAATGAATTTAAGTCATGTGACCAACCTGGAGATACCAGTTACGCATCTTGTACTTTTTTTTCCTCCCAAAATCGATTATTTTAATGTCAGAATTTTAAATTCAAAACAGTGAAAATAATACCGTGTAGAAAATTATCTGACACTTTTATTCTAGAGTAGTTTGCAGATTTGTGTGCCTGTTTGGGTTTTCATTCATTAACTCATTCATCATTCACTCATTCATTCATTCATTTGACTAAATAACAACCTTGTTCCGTACTCACAAAAACCGACCTTCCACCAGGAACTCGAACTGGTCGCCGTTAAGTTATACACTGTTTGTCCTTTAAACACCGTACTGCCCACTTTCTTATTGCTACACATATATAAATGTAGAGTAGCCTATAAACATACAGTATACAGTCAATGTAGATAGGCAGACATCTATGGTGTTAAACAGAAGTGAATAACACCACATGTATAAACATTTTGGTCACAGAAAGAGGTGTACAGTAGATAACAAGGCGGGCCAAATTACGTTCAGTAATCGCGTACTCCCACAGACGAACACACGAAGGCATATCTGTAGCTGGACTTCGCAGCGATGAGCTGCGAGGTCTTCAATGAAGATGATGGCTGAGCGTCACACTTGTACCTGGCAGAGCGGAGGCAGCAGGTTTTGCTCCCGCACGTGTTCGGAGAAATCGGCCACGTCAGGCTCCAACCTGCACGTCCTGCTCCCATTTCAGTTTATTCTTTTTTTGGCTTTATTGTTGACCTTAATGAGAAAGGTATCGTGTCATCCTCAGTGTCTGGACTTTGAACCCCCATTTAAACCTCTCTACCACTTGGAGTTCTGCAGAGACTATGAAAAATTTGGTTGCTGTGACCAAGACACGGACAACAGAATTGCAAAGAAATTCTGGGACATAATGGATTTTTATGATGTTCATGGATATGAACTCTGTGGTGAGTTCGTCAAGAACATACTTTGTCAGGTATATCTACCTACGTATTTCTAAGGGTCGCGCATGCTGTATACATTAGTTTTAACACTGCAGTACAAGTTACCATAGATATTTAACAAATGGGTTTTGATTTCAATTCAATATACACGTATGCAGATTCTGAATTTCTCTATATGATTTTTTTTCTTTCCAGTTGTGGCTTTTTCTTGTAATATGTACATTCGTTTCATTGTAAAAATATTCTTTAAATGAGTTTTTAAAATCTCCAGTTCTTTGATGTTTTCATCCGTTTACATTATATCAATTCAGCATAATGAGCTTGTCCTGGAGGTACATGTGTGTGAAATAACATATCCGCTACACATCTTCACACACGGTGAGAATGGAATAGAGTAACAAACACCGATTATTTTAACAGCAGAAAAAGTTTTCTGAAATTCTGTTTCTTTACACAGATTTAATTTAACATTTCTTTTTTTGCTGTACCAGGTTATATAGCATTATTTAAGTACGAACATCGATCATAGATTGTGTAAAATTGGAGGACAGCAAAATGTGATTTTTAAATACTGGAATTAATTTGTAAATTTTATATTCAAATCGTATAGTGCAATTCGTCTGAAACTTCCACTTCTACTTCAGATGTCAGTAGTTTTCAACTTTGAACGACTGCTGTAGCATATAATATACAATTGAAGCAATGTTAAAGTTTTTAAACTTTTAAATGCTAAAGTAGTTTTTTTTATACAGTAGCCTCAGTAAACAGCTATTAAACAAGAATTAAAATGTTAAAAATTCCTTTTACTATAGATGTTTCTTATAGACTTTTGTCTGTAGTTTTAGACAGTCAGACACCAGTTCAAACTGCTCTATTTGCTCAATGCAGATTTTATTTATTAATTGCCGATGACTTCGGTATTAAATTGTCTTTACCAGACAAAAATGTAAAAATATGTCTTTCATCACAGGGGTGGCATTTAATGTAATTTTTCAGAGGATTTATGACTTACGTCTACACACATTATATTGTGCTCTGTTGAAAACGATCCATTATTGTAGGAGTGTTCGCCTTACGCCGCCCATCTCTACGATGCCGAGAACCCCTACACTCCAGTACGAAACCTCCCCGGTCTGTGTTTTGACTACTGCTCGGAGTTCCATGTCAAGTGCCAGTCAGTGGTCCAACACCTGACCGAAGATGAGCACCTGCAGGAGTCCTGCCAGGAGGACCGCCTCAGGTTCTGCACCCTGCTCAACCTGCCTGACCAAGACTACTGCTACCCCAACGTGCTCCAGAGCGGCAACCTCAACCGCAACTTGGGTCGCGTGGTGCAAGACCCCAAGGGCTGCATGCAGCTGTGCCTGACTGAGGTGGCCAACGGACTGAGGAACCCGGTGCTGATGGTGCACGCACCGGGCGTTTGTAGCCGAGCAGCTCGCCGTTGTGTGGGTCTACCTGCCTGACAGCAGCCGTGTCCACGAGCCCTTTCTGGACATGACGCAGGAAGTGCTCACCACGTCCAGGCTGGGAGACGAGCGGGGCTTCCTGGGCCTGGCCTTTCACCCCCGTTACCGCAACAACGGGCGATTTTTCATCTACTATTCCATCCTGACACAGAAGAAGCTGGAGAAGGTGCGCGTCAGCGAGATGAAGGTTTCTGCTAACGACATGAATAAAGCTGACCCCAGAACAGAGAGGTACTGTGGATTGCTCAGTAGTGGACTTCACATTCCCCGAGCATCAAGCAGTACTATTAGCACCTAGTGACGACAGGGAACACAAAACGTGAATGTGATTTGCGTTGGTTTGGTGTGGTTTCTCTTTTTAACAGTTTTTTTTCCTGTCGGGGATTGCCATTGGTCTGATATGTCTGTTCATGACGTGAAGCTTCTAGGAGAGAATGTGTGATGTGCCACCCAAAGTGTGTTGAGTGGCCGAGCGCTGTCTAGATATATATTCACATTGTGCCATTTTTATCCAGATTGTGTTGGCAGCTGGCGTATGATACCGACTTCTTCCTGCCGCTTTTCTTGTACCTGAATCTATGCCATCAAATTTAATGTTAACGGATACACTAGTAGAAGCCTATGGGAAGGAAACATTTGCGCATCACTGTACATGGTAACTTAACATGAGCCCCCCGGGTACCCACTACATTAGAACACCCTGCTCCCATCCAGTAACCTACTGCGCTAAGCTAACCTGCATTGAAGGATAGGTACAGAGATGCAAGCTGATGGCTCTAACAGTGTGGGACTGGGCGTGCAGTAAAATGTAACTTGTGGTTGTGAGAATGATCCAGAGGGGTTGGAACATGATGAGTCAAGCTTTTGGGAAGGAGTGAGCACAGTCCAGCATGGCTTTGCGTCATGATCTACGGCTTCCTCATGCATGTTGCAAGCGCAGTAATTCCTGCTTCTGTTCTTTCTTCATAATCATTAATCATGCATTTCCTCCTCTTAATTTCAGACATGGCCAAAGGGAGGGAAGACTTGAAATTCTGTAGAATTCTGCTTAGATCTTTTTCAGGAATATGCTTTTACATGCAGATCTTGGGTCATATATCAGTGTAAACCCTATCAGGAGCTACTTACAGACTGAAGGTTGTAGGTTCGTGTCCAAAGGAGAGGCTTAGTTGATTTGTCACTGTATTTCAAAGTTCGTTTGTTTTAATTGAAACACCTGGACATGTAATTATACTCATAATGTTGCTTTCAGAGTGATTCTTGAAATTGACGAACCAGCAGCCAATCACAACGGAGGGCAGCTCCTTTTTGGGCAGGATGGGCACCTGTACATTTTCACTGGAGATGGGGGGAAAGCAGGAGACCCTTTTGGAAAATTTGGGAATTCACAAAATAGGTAGGTCTGCGTTCAAAATTAAGAATTAAGTTCTGAACAAGTAGTGCATGTATTTAAACGTATATACACACACACTAAATATTTTTCCAGTTTGTGAAAAGCTACTGCCACTTAAAATGTATTTCATTGATCTACAGCAGACAAGGGCCATCCTCCATGTTTGTGATGCAAATTCCACTGCTACAAGCTACGGAAAGAAAAGATAAAAAAATCATACATTTCAATCACACAATACGCACTAAGATCTAACTGGAGTACATAACTAAGAACAGGTTGAAATGTTATGTGTTTGCAAACTATTAACAACTTGTATGTCGTAAAACCTCCGTGGTGGCTTCAGTGTATCTAAAGTTGTCTCTGTCTGAGGGGTTCAGGAGCTCTCTTTTAGGGAAGGTTCTGCGCATCGATGTTGATGGAGGTAGCACTGCCAGGCAGCCCTACAGAATTCCTCCAGACAACCCTTTCGTGGATGACCAAGGTGCCCGGCCGGAGGTGTACGCATATGGCATCCGGAACGCATGGCGGTGTTCGGTAGACCGCGGGGATGCGGTGACAGGGCATGGCCGCGGGAGGATATTCTGTGGTGATGTGGGCCAGAACCGATACGAAGAGGTGGACATCATCGTGAAAGGGGGCAATTATGGCTGGAGGGCTAAGGAGGGATTTGAGTGCTTTGATGTGAAACTGTGTCAGAACTCGTCACTAGGTGAGCTGGGAAACCACCAGAAAACGAGTCTAGCATGCAAAGTTACACTGTTACTGTTTACATGAACATTTTTACTTTCCTCAGTTCTTTAACACATTTTAAGCAGAATTTGTGTTCTAGATATCTTCAGGTTTACTGTAGAATGCATAATGCATATAATTATTTAGCAGGGCTTGTAATGGAACTGTAACCTTTAGGTAACACACTTGTTGTCGTTTTTGTGTTCGGTAGGCGACATCCTTCCCATTTTTGCTTACGGTCACCACATAGGGAAATCGGTGACCGGAGGCTACGTTTACAGAGGCTGTGAATCACCCAACCTCAATGGGCTGTATCTCTTTGGAGATTTTATGAGTGGGTAAGTACTTGGTCTCTTTCTTGCCCTTCAATTCATATGTCTTTAAATTATTTAGAACAGATTTAAACACAATTGTGGTTCAGGTCATGATTTACAAAGTCAGTGGAGGGACAGCGGTTAAACATTGTTCTGCTAAAATCTACAGCTATTATGAAACCACTCTGCTAAATAACAAACATGCTTAGAAAGTGAATGCCAAAGTTTGTTTGTGGAGCTTATGAAAATTATAGAAATTGTTTTGTTCAAGCTTCCTGCAAATCCACCTATTTCCTCCTGAGTGACAGTGTGGGATGAAAAATTTCTGTAAGCTGGGTGGTGTTTTGGTTTGTGTTATTATAGGTTTATCTCACCTTCAGGCTGCAATAGGTTTTCTTCTGAGCGGTTGGAATGACGCTTCTGTTTCTGAACAGTCAACTTCTGGCCCTCGAGGAAGATGAAGGGGGTAGCTGGAGAGAGAAGGCGGTCTGCATGGGATCTTCTACAACATGTTCCTTCCCAGGACTCATCAACCACCACCACAAGTTCATCATCTCTTTTGCTGAAGATGAAGCAGGTATGGTAGTGTCTGGGCTTCCCTTCACAACAGCACAGACCCGTCACCCTCTCATCTTTACCGTAAATCAAACACACAGCAAAGGAATAAAGTGCATATTTATTAATCTTCAGAATAAACGTGTGCCATACCTAAACTGTGGTTATTTGATAGTTGGTCTTTTGTGCCCAGCCTGCGCCTTATCTCACTTACTTCTCAGTCTTGTGAAGTCACATTATTTTGTCTCGTAGGAGAATTGTACTTCATGGCTACTTCATACCCCAGTGCAATGGCCCCATTTGGAACCATCTACAAGTTCATGGACCCATCTAGGTGCTTCTTGAGTGTTGGTTCATACATAAGTGAGACATTTTTAGAATTCTATATGGGATCTAGAAGCTGAAGTGCTTGGTAACATTACTTGTGTATTGCATAACCTGTACAGCATGCAGCCACTAGGGAATTACACAACACTGCATTCATAATTGAACAGGGTTTTTGGTTTGTACTCATCAAGTCTGCACATAAACCTTGTTCTTTGTTCTGTTGTCCTGACATGCTGTACCTTGTCTTGAGGGGAGGTCAGAGAGTCTAGCATTTTGGCAAATGTTGAGCTGGACTGACAGACACGAGCGGGAGGGAATGAGAGACATTTAGCTTGACACATGGGCTCGTTTCTGTTCTTCAACATTTTGACTGTAGGAGAGCTCCACCCGGAAAATGCAAACAGAAGCCGTCTCCTGTGAAGCTGAAGGGGAAAACAGTGCCATTTGTACCCAGAGAATGTGAGTTTGTACCCAGAGAATGTGAACTCACCCATGTCTGTGCACTGTGGACATTCTCCTGAATGCATATGGTTTGGTGTCACTCACCAAAAACAGAAATTAAACCAAATGTATGACTGGTTACAATCAGAATTTCAGTTGCCAGAGGTATTACTCATACCCTGTTTTATTCACTATTTCACATATCATGGTGCTATAAATTTGATATAGTGGTTGTTTTGAATGTTTATGGAAGCTTAGTTTTTAATAGCCTATTTTTAACGTTTCTTGGGTGTTGTCTTACAATACCAGCTTTAAATGTAAACCTCAAGGATATTTTTTCAAAGTATTTAAGTGTAATATATATCCATTTCTTAGTATTTCTGTACAGTGCAGCCCCAAAAACCATATGTTTATTTCTTCAGTTTGTCTATTCTGTTCCATATTGTGGCTTGAGACACAGAAGGTAAATCATTTAGACTGGTCTGTTAGGGCAGCGATGGCCAGTGAGGAACCATATTTAACATAAACTTGTTAGAAGTGTGTATTGAAGACTGTTTAAAGCTCCTGATGTAATACAGCTGGCATACTGTATCCATAAGTTGGTTATACATTACATACCCTTTAGCTGTAGTAAAACACATGAGCGCCTCATACAAAGGAAAACGATCCAGAAAGGTAATAAAGTTAAGAAAATAAAATTAATAAATAAACACCTACATAATAAAACAGGATATATATCAGCGATATGAAAATAGCAGCCTTTTGCTGTGTTTACAGCTGCTTCTGCTCTGTAGCCTTGAGCTCTCTGTGCAGTTCATCATCCATCCAAAATCAGCTCAGCGGAGTTAAGGTCAGGTGAACGGACAGGTCATGTGATCACTTTTTGCCTTTAAAAAGTTGTGACAGCGCTTGGAGCTATGCTTAGGATCATGGTGTACCGGGGTACAGCACAGCACGGAGGAAAACTGTACTACTGTTATTTATCTTTTTCCCTTTTATACTGTGTCCTACAAACATTCTTTATTTCTGCCTCGGTTTTGCTCACTCAAATTTTTACAGTGACCATACTGGCATTCAGTGAAAAACCTACAAGGTCTCCTCCAAAGAAAGCCAGAGCTACTACAGCACCATTGAGCAGGACAAGGACAACTGTCCCACCTGTGACATCATGGAAAGGAAGAGCGAAATCACTCAAGAAATCGCTCAAAGGGCCGAGAGTGCGAAGGATCAAGGACAAAACGTTAGTGAGAAGGAAGTCTCCTAGAGCCGGGCCTGTAGTGATCCCAAGCCAAGCGAACCCCAGGCCGAAGGAGACAACAAAGAAGAGGAAGTCTGTCCCTCCGAAAGGGTCATTAAAGGTGGCCCCAGGGCAGAGTTAGCAAGGAAACAAGAAGGGCCAAATGAATGCCAAACGAAAAGTAAAAAAAAAAATGACAGAGCAAGAAACCATTAGAACGACAAACAAATATGGAAGAAGTGCAGAGAAGTGAAAGAAAGCCACTTGAAATATGAATTAAAAAGTGGACAGCAAGAAAAATGTTAGTGCAACTCACAAACTCAGCTGAATGACAGCAATTTTTTTGATGTTCTGTTCATCTACTCCTCTGATTTTTATGTATTTTATCTGTGTGAAGAATAAACCACGCATGAAACCATGGTGTTTTAAATCTAAGTAAATGTACTAAATTCCCTAACATGTATTTCTGTTGTGCAAGGTGTTCATAGCGCCACCTGCAGCCCTGAACAGGATGAGCGGTCAGATGGTGGATGGGTGGTTGGTCAGCCACACCAGTGGTTTCTCTGTTCAAGTCCCAGTGTTGTCAACCATGTTATCTTGTGGCTGTTGTAAAATACTGATCTAAAAAAATCTTCTATACATGCTCAAGGTATTTTACCAAAATTTATTTCTGTAGTAATTGCGCTAATTTTTTTTGGCTGTTATTGATGATGCTCAGCTTCTACTAAAAAGCCTTCACAAACATACAACCCTGAAATGTATTTTCTATTATCTGCAATTCTGTTGCTCATTACATTTTATTTTTGAATTATGCCTTAAGTCCTTAAGTCTTTATTTTCACGAAATCATTTTCACAAATGTATGAACTTATCTTGGAAAAGTTTTTTAAAGTTATATGCTGCCCTATAGAGGACAAATGTTGGTATAGCTTTACATGTAAAAATTTATATTTTTGTAGTAGTTGTGCTTCTCAAATTGAAGTTCAAAGGCAGAACACAATGCTGAAACCAATTTTACAAATACCTTTGGACGTGAGAATCTTTCCTGACTACAGAACTGACCTGGTTTTTACTGTTTACAAAATACACAATATTAAAACATTCTGCATCCCTGTTCAGCAAGAATTGACAATACTGACCTCCAAACCAAATCCAAGAAAAGCAAGTCTTGAAATCAAGTTTACATTAGAACAAAACCTTCAACTTGTAGCCCTTCTCAAGTGCTTTGTCTGATATCAACAGAGTGAAAGGAAAAGAGGATGACAAAATAGGTTTTACTAGAGCTATATGCGTAAAATGGGCACATATTTAACTTTCAGACCAGAGGCACCGAGGTAACAAGTGCAAATTACCCATGAGCTCTGGGATAACCGACGAAATCCCAAGGGTCGCCAGAGCCCCTTAACTCCATCGATTGGAAAGGCATGTGCAAGACCTGATAAGCTGAACCCGAAACTCAAATGTCTTCTTTATTTTCTGGTTATTGGAAATTTAGAACTTGTTCTAATCTGAAATCAGTTCAATACCCGACTCTACTTTAAGGCAGTACAGTGGAAAAAAAAAAATCACTGTGCTATGCAACCCATGTCAGCCCAAAAAAATCATCTTCTTAATATGTAACGATTCCATACAGGGAGAGGTATGCAAGACATTTTGGAAGATATGTCAGATGTTAAGATGTTATATGTTGAGGGCCCCTGTCAATCATAGTGTTTGGAATTGTCCTAGGTTTCCACCCCTTGGTGGCCCCAGGTTAATGAATGACCAGATTTGTTATACAGTGGTAAAGAATCTCAATCACTCAAGGAAACGATATTGAAACTTTACAATAAAGTTTGTAAGAAGGGGAAATAGCCACAAAGCTGGAAATAAGATGTTAAAGTGTATGTATGTAAAGCAGGAAAAGATTGTCCAAACCCAGGGAACTAAAGTCCACACACTTTAACATTCACTGTCTGCAACATTGGGCAGAAAATTATAAATTAAATATTAGCATGTTATATAGAAACTTAAGGATATACTGTATGTCTAAATATCAGAGTGGCTTTAAGAAAGGCAGAAATGCCATGGATCCACTTTTATGTTTAGAACATGAAATATAGAAAGCACACATAAAAAGAAAAAGTGCTCTGGCTGTATTTTTTTATACTGAGAAGGTATATGATATGTGGAGGGAAAGATTATTAATTCAGTTGTAAAGGTGGATATGGAGGTGGATTCAGGACTTTTTATTAAGAAGAGAAATTCAAGTCAGGATAGGAAAGAGATATTGAAGAAACTTTGTCGTTAACAATGGAACTCCTCAAGGCAGCATAGTATTCTGTCATAATTAATTATGCTTTTATGGAAACAGTGAATGGTATTGAGGTCTCTCTTTTTATTTATGGAAACAGTGAATGGTATTGAGGTCTCTCTTTTTATTTATGGAAATAGGGAATGGTATTGAGGTCTCTCTTTTTATTTATGGAAATAGGGAATGGTATTGAGGTCTCTCTTTTTATTTATGGAAGTAGGGAATGGTATTGAGGTCTCTCTTTTTATTTATGGAAACAGTGAATGGTATTGAGGTCTCTCTTTTTATTTATGGAAACAGTGAATGGTATTGAGGTCTCTCTTT
>JABJVR010000077.1:72508-99571 GCA_025773905.1 Chitala chitala
TTATTTATGGAAATAGGGAATGGTATTGAGGTCTCTCTTTTTATTTATCGAAACAGTGAATTGTGTGGGGTTCATTGTGATGAAATTACAGGAGACTATTACAAAAGTAGAGGAATGGTAATTTAAATGTGTTTTTAAAATTTCAGATGATAAAAATAATCTTCTTTACAAGGAAAACAAGTGGAAGTAAGATAAAACTTAAACTATATAACGTCTGTTTTTTATCAGGACTAAACACGATATATGCAATTTTAAGATTGTATGTCGCCCTCTGGTGGAAAAAAACTGGTATATCGCTTTAACACTAGAATATTTTCTGTTGTAATTTTCATATTTAGTTTAAGACGCGGATGTAAACCTGCAATATTAAACTTTATGTATATACAGTATATGTAATGTAGGTGTTTCAGCGCTAGAAAGAGCCGAACAACCGCTCTTCTCTGCCTTTAGCTCAGAAGTTTAAAAAGTCAAACATTAAACGGTGCTGTAGGTAAGATGATCAAGTACTACGCCCTCATGTCTGAGGTTAAAATATCACAAAGCAGATTTTAAAATAAAAATGCAGCGAACCTAAATACACAACACACATGTGCCTTCAAGGACGCGATTACTAATTTGTGCAGATACGTAAATTTCTATATACTGTAGGTCCCTGAATTTTCTCCGTTTTCTGCACAAGTAAGAAAACTCAGACTCAGAGATCTTAGGCAGCTACGTGCTATGAGACAGACGGTGTTTGGCTGCATTCATCAAAGGCGGGGGGTTCAAGATATTATTATTATTATTATTATTATTATTAGTCCAACAAGATTACAAAAACATAACAGACTCATTACCGAGTCGTAGTAGTCCATATATACACTGCTCAAAAAAATTAAAGGAACACTTATTGATGAACACTTATTAATGACACTATAACATCAAGTCCGTTAAACGTCTGAGATATTGATCTGGTCAAGTCGCTGTGGCGGTTGTTAATCCGTTTCAGCTGCTTTGGTGTTAATAAAAATAGAGGGGCAGCAATGAGACGAACCCCAAAACAGGAATGGTTTTACAGCTGGGGGCCGCTGACATTTTTCCCCTCCTTATCTTTTCTGACCGTTTTTCACTCGTTCTGCATTTGGCCAGGGTCAGTGTCACTAGCGGAGATACCTGGATCCTAGAGAGACAGTCCAACTCCTCCAGGATGGCAGATCAATACGTAGCAGTGCTAAAAGGTTTGCTGGGTCTCCCAGCACACTCTCACGAGCATGTATGAGATTCCAGGAGACAGGCAGTTACTCTAGGGGAGCTGGACAGACCCATAGAAGGTCCTTAACTCATCAGCAGAACCGATATCTGCTCCTTTGTGCAATGAGGAACAGGATGAGCGCTGCCAGAGCCCTACAAAGTGCCCGACACCGTGGCGCTCGATTGGCATTTGCCACAGAACACTAGAATTGGCAGGTCCACCACTGGCTCCCTGTGGTTTTCTCAGCTGAGAGCCAGTTCACCCTGAGCACATGCGACAGATGTGAAAGGGTCTGGATAAGCCATGGAGAACGTTATGCTGCCTGTAACATCGTTCAGCATGACCGGGTTGATGGTGGGTCAGTGATGGGCTGGGGAGGCATATCCATGGAGGGACGCACAGACCTCTACAGACTAGACAAAGGTATCCTGATTGCCATTAGATATCAAGATGAAATCCTTGGACCCGGTGTCAGACCCTACACTGGTGCAGTAGGTCCTGGCTTCCTGCTGGTGCAAGCCAATGCCTGGCCTCATGTGGTGAGAGTATACAGGCAGTTCCGGGAGGATGAAGGAATTCATACCATTGACCTGTCCCCATGCTTGCCTGACCTAAATCCACTAGAACACCTCTGGGACATTATATTTCGGTCCATCTGACGTCACCAGGTTGCACCCCAGACTGTCCAGGAGCTCAGTGATGCCCTGATCCAGATCTGCGAGGAGATACCCAGGACACCATCCATGGTCTCATTAGCAGCATGTCCCGATGTTATCAGGCATGCATACAAGCACGTGGGGGCCTACTAACTGCTGAATACCATTTTGAGTTGCTGCAATGAAATTTCAGCAAAACGGACTAACCTGCCACATAATTTTTTAACTTTGGTTTTCAGGGTGTCTTTGAATTCAGCCCTCTGAAGGTTGATAATTTTCATTTCCATCAAACGACGTGGCATCCTTTCGTTCCTAACACATTGTCCACTCCATATCAGTATACAGTTGATATCCAGCATGATTTTTTCCCATTAAGAACGGACGTGTTTTCAAAGTATTCCTTTAATATTAGTATATTTAAACCAGCTCTTGTCCTGATACCAGGGTGGTTCTATTGTAGTGGTATTTCTTGCTCCGATATACAAAGAATATCCGGAGGGGGGCAGTGGCGCATCTTTGTGAGTTTGTAAAACCGCGTTGAAACAGTGAAAGTCTTTAGAAAGCGTGTCTGGGACACCTGCCGTATACACAGTATAGGTGCTACATTATGGTCAGTTATCTGCCGTATTACATGACAGATTTGTCTTTTTTCTAAGAAAGCACTTCTATATCTGGAATTCTCACTAGGACTGTTAAAGCAGCCCTTTGCATACACCAATACGTGTTAATGAAGGCAAGGTCAACAGTAAAAATTCATATGTAGAGTACATGCAGTCGACAATAAAACTGCACCATACTGTGTATGTAAGGGTAAACATATTTCTAATCTTCACCCTTGACACTTGGAAGGTTTGTTGGAAAATAGCCATAGAACAGCCGGTGAAATTGGGCTGTCTTCGTGAGGACATAATGCTGGGCTTTGATACCGATTGTTAGATCTCAGTTACTGCTTATATACGCGGAAAAAGTCTGTTTTTTCTTGGGGATACCAATGTGGACAGTTATGTTCGCGGACTTCTTTTTTCTTAACCGATTCTGCAGGTTGGTTAACGTTTGTTCGCTTTATGCTTCTGCAGCTCGCCTGGCTACCCTAACGAGTGCGGTTACTTTTAGTAATGACACGGGTGCACACCATGCTTGGGATCTTACTAAACGTAAAATGCACTCACTGAGGTAGTTACAAATAATTACCGAAGTATTTGAGCGTGACGGGCCAGTTTCCTGTGTTATGCTTGCAGCAGCATTCTAGCCGAGTTATTGGTTGAATTGTGTAAAATCCGATTGCAGCAAGGGGCTTTAATAATTGTCAAACAGTTTTTAAAGAAATCATGCGAGGTCTCCCTAAATGGCTATAAATAGTATTGTAATTTTTGTATAAAACTATTTATATACTATAATAATAATTAATAATAAATAATAATAATAATAATAGAAATTACTCAGTGTGAATGAGGAAGATGCGGCATGCTTATGGAACAGCCATTTCTGTTATATTAATAATGTTATTTTTTAAACAATATTCAAAACAAACTAACCCAACCCTGTAATTATGGTCCACCTCTTCGCCTCCAGTCAGACGTGCGACACTATTTGTCGGCCTTTAGAAGGCGGCGCGCAACAGAAACTGGAATTTCTATTCGTTGTTTTGGCTGTAAATCATCCTGCAGGCCCCCGAACTCTCCGGCGGGATTGGGTGCAGCGCGGGTGGGCGGGCTGTTAGGGCCAGGACACGCACACGACCCCGCCCACGTGTCGGTCCTTTTTGTGCTGGCTGCGAGGGGCTCTGCTGTGCTGTGGTGCGCTTGACAGCCAACTCCGCGGATTGCAGTGTGCACACGCCGAGGATAGCGAAGCGGGACCCGCTATTTCAGGGGCGAGGGGGGTGAGAATTCGCGCAGCAAATAGCAAAAATCATGGCCACCGAAACAGTGTCTCCATGCACTGGCTCCAGTTTGCTCAAGCCGATCAGCGACATAATCAATCTTCCCCTAGATCAGGTAAATTACTGTCTTTAGCGGAAAAGTGTTTTGTTAAAACGTATTTTAAATGCTCCTCTCAAATTATAATGTTGTAACCAGCTGTGGCCGATGAAACGAGTTGTTGTAGTGATCACAGGACAGTTTGCGCTGGAATAATTATCTTTACACATCAGCTTTCCCTGGGTCGCCGTGACGGTGTTGTTGAATTCAAAGGATCCCACCTAGCTAGCCGTGTCTGCAACAGTAGCCCGATGGGTGTAACATACTTATTTTCATTCTGTACAGCCTTTAACGATTATTTTAAAAAAGCTCGTCAAGACAGTAATGTTTCTCATTCATCGCTTTTCTTAAATCGTGTTTCCCAAATATACTGTCTTGGTCATCTGTTCTTGAGCTGTTCCTCTTTTTTCCTCTTCAACACAAGGATGGAGCATCGGGCCAAGTGTGTTTGACATTGTTACAAAACGCAGTCGGGTCGTGCGCGCGCCGTGTTTTCCCGTTACATGCACGAGTCGGTTCCCTCCCTTTGCGCACGCTTTGCGCTATTTGGGTCACGCTGATTGTCGCTGGTGTCACGGGCAGCCGCGCTCCTCCTGCGCTCCTGCCTCGCTGCCTTCTATGCATTTTGCATAATACAGAAAGTTGTCCGCGTTTCCGCGTTTCCTCGCTTGCACGGTCGTGCGCGGCCCAAGATGTTGCCGCCGGAGTGTGTTGCATACATGAAGTTGCTGCACACGGGTGCGTTGTTAAGGCAAATGTATCATTTTGGTCCCGGCCTCTGAGTCCTCTTTTCAGGGACTGCTCATCAAATGGCTTTTTTTTTTTTTCTTTTGTGCGGATTGAGTTCTCTTATGCGTGGAGACAAAACAGGACATGTCTTGTTTTTATAGGATTGCGGAAACATCGCAGTTATAGCAAGAGCGCAATTTTCCCCCCAACAGTGGGGTGACGCCTATTGAAACTGTATAGTTATAATTAACAGTTTATATCAGTGTTTCCCAACCTTTGAACCACGGCAGATATTTTACATTAGAAAAATCCCAAGGCACACCATCAAACAAAAATGTCGCAAAAAGTATATATAATGAAATATAATGATAATTGGATTGGACAATTCCCCACGGTACCCATGATGATCTCTCACGGCACACTAACGTGCCGCCGCGCAGTGGGTGGGAATCACTGGTCTATATAACTGGGGAGATGGGGGTGCCGAGCCCCCCCCCGCTGTGTAGTTAGAATTAACTGCTTTTGTGTTCATTGGTTATTTCTCTGCGATTATTGTTGTCATGCTCTTAGAATATAAGATATTTCTTTTGGTGTGTACACATGTTTAGTGTAAATGTAAATACAATATCTGTTATTATAAATAAATTTGGCTTTTTAACGTGTTAAAGCAGCCAAAAGGCCCGTGTCGGGTATTATCCTTTAAATCCGTTAATTTAATGCGTTTTTTCCAACACGATCCTAATTGATTTAAACGAATTAGGCTACTTAAACAAAATATTTGCCCAGTTTGTATAATGCTGCAGAAATATAATATTATAATAAGTAATTGCCTTTTACACAATTGTCATTATTTTGACTTGCTACATAGTGCCAGATTGGGAAACCCTGTAGCCAGAGCCGTGCTCTTACCCTGACAGTGTAGCCAACTTGGGTTTGCCATGTTAAAATTTGTAAAGGATTAACAAATTTTTGCTGTTTTGCATATGTTTTGAATAAACTTGTGAAAAGGGCCTTTGATCATGACTTCAACTAGTTTTTCAAAACGTCCTTTTTGTACTTTTTTCTGTGCTGTGCCTGTGGCTACACTGAGGAAATTGTTGCTGCACACAGACACAGATTTCACATATTTGCCACACAGTGCCTTCTTACAGCTTGTACTGCTTGAAATTAAAGCGCCTCCTGTTGTCAGGAGTTTAAACCGCATTTGATCAGTGATGATTTTTATCAGTGCAGCACTCTCCAAACTGTTTTGCACCATGGACCGGTTTGATGTAAGAGTTTTCCACGGACCGGCCATAATGAAGCATAACAAATATGACTCACTGTAACAGAGTCAGTGGGAGCAACCCTAACCCTGAAGACTCCCATAGTCAATAAAATGGAAATAAAATTTTAAAATATACATTTTATTCTTTCTATGTGGCCCGGCACCAAATGATGTGTGGCCCGGTACCGGTCCGCTGCTTGGTGTTTGGGCAAAGTGTAAGGCCGGCGGGATCGAAGTGTAAGGCCGGCGGGACCGAAGTGTAAGGCCGGCGGGAGCGATGTGCGAACAATCAACCAGCAGTTTGTGCCTAACCAGACGTTTCTGGTCACCAGCTGTTCGACATGTCCTCGCCACACCCTTTTGAGGCTTCTTGGCTTCCCCTGGCATCTTTGCACCAAGTAACCATTTTTCCGCCGTGCAGAGCCTCGGATTTCAGTTACGGATGCATTGGATTGAAACGGGTGTCACAGACGTGGCCCTGTTTTTTGTGGCCTTGTGGTCGCTATGCCAGGGATGCCGTTAGCCTGGCGAAAAATCGATAAACGTTGTCAGTGTTGTGATGTGGCTAAGTGAACACCTTAGCATGGGGACAGGTGCCCAGCGGAGCATGCAGGGCAAGTGACCGTGGCGTTGGTGACGATTTGTGTGTTGTTAACTTGTTTCTATGCTGACAAGGAAGTTGCTACGGGACCCCTGGCAGTGTCTATTGTTACACTGCAAACAGAGGCCAGCTGTTGCAGGAACAGACAGGCTGACTCCACCCAGCGCCGTTTTACCCTGCCCACCCTGTCCCCGCCTACCTGTACGAATAACAAGACACAGACTCGTCTGTCTTGACAACGTCTGAATGTTTGCGTTGGGTCGTTGTGATCACTAATCGCTGACCCTTACTATGTCTGTTTTATATGGCACTCATTGCGAAATGGGTTGAACCAGGAAATCAGTGGATCTTTCTAGAACATTTGTTTGTTTTTATTTGGGTTGTGGTAAACAGGAAAAATCCTTTGCTTAGGTACAGTTTTTGTTTTCTTTTGATCTGTCTGGTTACCTGCTGCCACAGGTAAAACACAGCACGCAGGTAATGTTTAGTGACAAAGGCAGCCTGTTTCTTTTTTTACTGCTCTCACCTTCTGGCAACAAGTACATGTTTGTAACTGTTCAGTTTTGTTGTAAATTCACTGTGATGTATGTTGTTAAGAAGTACCACATTCCCAGCAGGGGGAAGCCATGAGAATACCAAAGTGAGGTACTGGCTGTAGAAGTGGCACACGCCTACGTAGTGTGTGTCGCGCTACCCCGTTCTGTTTTGCATGTGGGACAGACGGTCTCTAAGATGTGTGGCCCAGCTCTGTGTGACAGGTGTCACATGATACCTGTCTGGCCTTAGTGACACGGGGACCTTATGGCAAACACGTGTATTTGCATGTTCTGGAAAGGAGTAAGTGTAGTGTAATGTTCTCTTCCCTGCCCTTTTCAAGAGAGGAGTGTAGCTGAAATGTGTGTCAGTGGTTTTGCTTTGGAAGTGTAATGGTAAAACCTGTGGAAATTATTTTTGAAAAAGGTCCTTAGAAACTAAAGGGCTGAAGTCTGTGTGTGCTGTAATGAACCGGTAAGTTCATTTTCCTGAAAAGACCTTTAACTGATGTTTTTTATTTGCTGCTGGTTATAACTGTGCATTATAAGCATCACATGTCAACAGTCTTGAGCCCCTTCCTCCCCCAGGAGATATCGTCCAATGGTTGGCGCACACACTGGTTGGCACACACACAAAAGCAGCACAGCAAGGATGTTAATTTTGTAGAATAGACAGGGAACTAACTTTGGGCTAAGCTTGCTGTGAGGAAAATACTGAACTTCTTTCTGGGTCTAAAATATTTGCCAAGGCAGGCTGGTTCTCTGGTTTCTAACTGAGACCTTTTTAGTCCCTTGCATCATGGAGTCCGTGAAATAATATGTTACATTGTTTAGTTGCTCAGTGGATACATTTTATTTATATTGCTGCTGGCTCAGTGGGTACACCATCAGGCTGGGATGTGGAAGTCTCCTGGTTCAAATCCCAGCCCAGGCACCGGGTGTGTCCCTGAGCAAGACACTCAAAACATGCTAGAACCTCTGGGTTTAATGCAGAGAACAGATTCGTTCTGTGTGACAAACATACTTGGCCGTAAACCTGATTCTCTCCTCATCTAAAATGATTTACATAGCTTTTGAAAGATTTGCAGTTTTCACCATTGGCTGTTTTAGTGAGAATACAATATTTATAATTTTTCGAGACACATTCATACGGTAAGATGTTCTGCTGTGCTGCGTCATTCATCGATACGTCACTGGGCTGCCCTCTGATTGCATGTTCCCTCTGGTCCTAGTGATGTCATTCATACCTGACTAAAGGTCAGCAGTGCTCCTGTAGATTCTTGGCCCCATAAAACACTAGCGTGTTATGTTTTAAGCTTCACAGGCCCCTGTCAGTCACACACCATTGGCATCACGGTGATGTATGGATGACCTTGAGTTCCACAGAGATATGTTCATCATGGCTGTGACTAAGGCATATGTTTGTCCCTTAGCTCAGGGCAGGATGGTGAGTAGTCTGCGCTGCCTATGGCTGTTTCCTTTACGGGGCTTCTTCACTGAGTTCAGGGCTGGAGAGCCACTGTCTTCATTGTGTTCCTGCTGATACATCTCTTGGTTGTTAATACGACGGTAATGGCTCCGAAAGCACATCTGGTCGTTTTTGTTAAGCTTGGCCTTTTGGGAATAAGGACATGTCTGACAGTTGATTTATTGATTACATATGCAAATAAAGACACCCCAGTTACTCCATGTTTAAGTTTGTAGAGGCTCTGCCACCATTATAATCTGTTAAATCAAATGTCTTAGTTTCACAGTTATGTAGTCACTCTACACTCAGTTGCCTGATGTGAAAGTAAATAACTGTTTTTGGTTCCAAAAGAGGTCTTCCCCTTTCGGTTCCTTTTGCGAGAGTAGGCGGAGCTGGTGCCACATGACACCAAAAGCATGATTTCTCAGGAGAGTGGGGGAGGGTTCCAAGCTACCCAGCCCGCTGTCTAATTGGTGCCCCCCTGGGAAGCACATTTAACTGATTGATTCTGGCTGCTGATGTAAGGACAAGGCAGGCCCAATAAGCATTTTACTGATGACTTTTGGTTCTGAAGTTCTTGAGAGCCGAGTCATGGGTCAAAAGTCAAAGTTCAGCGGTGCAAGGAGAGGCTGTAAGGGGCTTGTGGGAAATGAAATAGCACCAGAGGGCTGGGAGGCAGAGGAACAAAACTGCCTTTTTATGTGAAGAAGAAAAATCATTCAGCATGCCTTCTGGGCTTTCTCCAGCCTTGTAAAGCAAAAAGGTCCTTCTACAGAAAATGATCTTCTCTTTCAAATTAATGCGCACTACAGAACCCTCTTTAAACATAAGCCATGGGAGATGAAGTCAGGACATGCACAGGGACTTAATGAGCATGCTCAGGGCTTGTGTGCCACCCTATGCATGCGCTTACCTTTGCCAGTGTGCCCAGGTGAACAATGTGATTCAGTACTGAGCACATGGGTGCCCATCCATTACCCAGCCCTGCAAAAGCACCTCAAGCATTCGGACTGGAAATTTGCTTCGCCGCCAGACATCCGTCTTGCTCGAACGTGTCTGGGCCTGTCCTGGCTAAACCCTATACTTAGCTTTGCTTACGAGGTGTTCTGAGAGGGCCTGGGGATGACACGACATCCTGTGCATCTATTTACACCTGAGCGCGATAAAATCGGAGCTCCAACAGCTGTTACGTGGACATTAATTGCTTCGTTTCCGAAGGCCGGATGTGTTGGCACCATATGCTGGCTCACACTGCGAAAAGTAGCGTGCTCGGAGATACCTGTCAAATCAACTTCTAAACTCACACTCACGACTTCTAACTGGGCAATACGCAGTTGGCATGATGTTGCCTAGACCACCTGCTATTTGCATATTCTGTTTGATCTATTTTTTCTTTAGGTTTTATGCTGTATGTAGAATACCAGTCAAAAGTTTGAGTACATCTATTTGAAATGACCAAGATAGCCTGGTTCATAATGTTAACTGAAAAGACTTTTATTGGAAATAAGATTTATCATTATAATCCTCGTTATGGTTGGTATTAATCTTCATGGTATAAGATTGTACAGTTGCCTCTTCACAGTTGTGAATTTAATGGTTGAGGTTTCAGTTATTTGCAAGTTGCCAGTGAATAATTAAATGAAAATATTATTTTGAGCTTTGTAAAATATAACAGGAATTCACAGATGACATGCAAGCCAAAAATATATAAACAATACTGAAACCGATTTGTATCGCATAAATATTGCAATTGCTTGTGTGATTGCATACCGAGTCTTTAATATTAAAAGCATTTCTGCCTCGGCAGCCAGCCTCACTCATGTCGCCGGTCTTTGTGACTGTGGAATTTTTTGCAGTGACTTTTAAATGGTTATTTTGCATTTCTAACAATGGGTCCAAAACAGTTCTCTCAGTGCTTCTGAAAGTGCTCCTAGGAGGAAGAAGACCTTGATAACTCTGACACCAAAGGTGGAACTGCTAGATTTGCTTCATAGCAGGAAGTCTGTGAGTGTGGTACAGTACTATTTGTTTATAAATTGGTAAAACATAAAAAGTCTATGTTATCAGTCAAGCTAGCAGACTGTTATGCATTGAGGTAAATGGGCGACAAGTATTATTCTTGAATTTGCACATTAACTGGGGGTCTTCCACCACTAACCCTCGCGAATGTGAAGAGACGACTGTGTGCTGTTTTGGTTATGTTAAACCAGAGGAATTATGCAGCTGAGATGGTGGTGACTGTGAGGCTTAACTGCTTCAGGTTGGCCTTCTTTGTACGATAAACACCTCGCCCAAGGGCATGGGCTGTTCTACCTGCTTGACGTGGCCTACAACAACAATTTGGCCAACAGATCTTGTCAGGCCATTCACAGTTAGCGCAGATCAGATGAACTTAGGGTCTAGAAGCTGAGCAACAGTGGATCTGGACAGAGCCAGAGAACATCGTAGGCTTATTTATGCTGCTTGTTGTCAAGGTGTTGGTTTAATTACCTTAGACCTCCCAAAAGATCTTACAGTCCTCAAGGACGTCACTGTCTGTCAGCATTCCCAGATTGAAGAGCCTCATCACTGAAAGCCTTGCTGTTCAGGCGACTGAAATAAACGATGTGACTGGCACACTTGTAATGTTAAAAATGTTGCTACCTCGCCCATTGTTTTGGTGGACGTGCAACAGAATGAAGTGGTGCTTACTTACCACTTATTGTTTTTCCAGGTTATTAATGCCAGTGTCCTTAGATTTTCAATGGCATATTTTGTACGTATTCATCATTGTTATACAAATCTTAAACTTCTGGTGTTAACATGTGAATCGCCCTCGTGGCTTGA
Organism: Chitala chitala; assembly: GCA_025773905.1. Taxonomy (NCBI): domain Eukaryota; kingdom Metazoa; phylum Chordata; class Actinopteri; order Osteoglossiformes; family Notopteridae; genus Chitala; species Chitala chitala. The sequence goes on from JABJVR010000077.1 coordinate 83,799, forward strand.
AAACAAAGGCACATCTGCAGTGACGGCTCTCAGCCCGTGTACACGGCGTTTCACATAAGTTATCGCCCCTTCCTTACGTATTGTTTTGCTCTCCACGACAAATGGATATAAAGCCACATTCGCTCAGCTAGCCACATTACCTGACGTTCTCATTTTCCACACTAGCTGCTTAATTTGTCACTGAGCTTCTCTCTGAAACAACCTTTTCTGCCTATAAAACGCAACAGAACTGTGGCGAATTGCTCCTCTAATAGAGTTTAGGCACCGGTTTGTTTTTCTGTTATTCCAGATTACTTGTTCTTTTCTTATATTTCATTTTGGCTGTGTGCAGAGTTAACTCTTTTCAGTTCCCTGTGGTGTAATTTAATATAGTTGGCAAACTGAGTGTAAAATCTAACTGCCAACTCGGGGTTTTTATAATACCTTGGGCATTATCAAAACATGAGAGCGCAAATGGATTACTGCCTGTTTTGCAACAACACAATCGAGCGCTGCATTATAGCGTATAATTTATGTGGTCTTAATTTGTAATAATTATGTTGATTGTACATTCACACAGAAGCTGGTACAGTCACAGTGAATGAAAAACTTGAATTCAGATTTTATCTGCAGTTCTTCCCCCAAATAAACACTTTTACATCTCTGGCCTAAAATTTGGCCACTGCTCTCATCAGGCTGAGATACATAAGCCATCTGGTTCAAAGCCCAGCCAGGTGTGTGTTTGAGCAAGACGCTCAAATGCTAGCTCCCCGGGCATCACGTGGCTAGCTGCCGACTGCTCCCCTCAGGGGATGGGTTAAATGCAGAGAAGTAATTTCCCTCTGGGATTAATAAAGTACTATTAAAGAAATTAAGTTCTGGTTCCATGTGAAGCAGGGTGGGCAATAACACAGGCAGGGCTGTAGGGTTTTGTTTCAGCCAGTTCATTGAATTTAGTTTGACCACTGTCTTAATTAAATATCAGTTACATTGTTGCTTCTCTTCATTCTTCCTAATCATTTGCATTGGTCTGTGCTTAGTTGTCTTAATTTGTTGAGAGAAAATTAGTTAGAGAAGAAAGTTTAAAGTGAGACTCTTGTGCTTTAAGATCTGTAACAAAAACATGTAAATCACACAATATCACTGTAACTCCAGAGTCACAGTAGAAAATGTCTGGATAATTCAGTATGTATTCTTCAAACCTGTAGTCACTAATTGTATTCAATTTGTAATAATGAACAGCAGAAACAGGTGCCAGTGACTAAGAATGCTTAATTAGAAGCACAGACTTAAGTGATCATTAACAAGAACTTGATTAAAATGTACCACAACTGTTAAATGTTATGAAGCAACATCAGTAAGTTCTTGTCATGCCTTTAATTCTTATTAAAAATGAGTAATGCTTACCGAGATTCCTGGAGTGACACAGTAATTATACAAAAAAGTTAATGGTGTTTAATTAACATTATGGTTCAATTAAGAGCAGAAATTGGCTGAAGCAAAACCCTGAACCTAGTGTGGCCCCCCCAGGACTGTGACTGCTCACCCATGGAGTGAAGCAAGGTGCTTTTGAGTGACTGTAGTGGTTGATCACAAAGGTTAGCAGGATATAAGCAGCACGGAAAATAACGTAATGTCCGATGACAATATACAGCATGACAGTAATCAAGGAAAAGAAAAGCAAGCCATCATTATCTGGGAGATAAACGTATTTCTCAGCTGTGACTGGAAACCTGATGTCCTGCAAACTTCTAACAGCATCCATGCGTCACATAGAACAAACGTTCAAGTCTTTTCTGTTTTAACATTCAGTGTGTGTATAGTTAGCGTGAAGGAGGACATATAACAATTTTAAATGTAATTTTTAACCTAGTCTAACATAGGTTTTTTATATTAGATGTACAGTTTTCCTTGCGTTAGCTGAAATCTTGACCCACACAGTGAAATCTTGCTCGTGTCTTGGGGGGGCAGTGAGCACCAGATGGAGTCACGGTAGGAATGGGACCTTCGGATTTTGCTCAGTGTTTTGGACCAGGCCCAGTAACTGAACAAGCCAGTGTGGAAGTCAAGGCTTTGTTCACACATCACAGCATGTCTGAACACTTACACTGTGAGAAGGCCTGAGTCTGGCCTAAATGCTGATGCTGCTAATGTTGCTAAGTCAGTACGTTTATATGGACCTGAGGTCATGGTGTCATTTTCTGATTGCACATGCCTAGTAGGCCTCATAGCTAATATATGTGGCCCAAGGATTGAAACCGAATCAGACGGGGGATGATGCAGCTGCTCAGTATGAATGTACTCAAAGTGGAGGCCTTGCAGCTGGAATCATGACTAGTAATGTCAGGTTGGGGGTGCAGGGAGGGCAGCATGTACCTTCAACTGCAGCATCAGGAAAAAAGAAATGCCCGTCTGTTATTGGTCTGTTTGAGCCCATGCTGGAACTGCCCTCTGGTGTCAGAGCACAGACACCCAAGGTCATGACCAGGCCAGAAATGGACACTGACTCTCATTTGAATACAGGCGACCACAGGAAAATACAGAAGCTTTGAGAAGCACACAGCCCCGAACTCTTAAGCTGTGCTTTTGAAAAAAAAAGACAGCATTTTACTCGACCGAGGACAAAGACGACAGCCGGGTGCGACCCCCCTTCGCCGAGCACACAGGCGCAGTGTCTGTACAAGAAAATGGAAAGGAACGTGTTTGTTAGTGTAAAGACACAGCGGCTTTTGTCTGATGTTACTGGTGTGGAGTTTGGGGGAGGGGGGCGAGGGGTGGGGGGGCAAACATTTTCTTTGTTCAGCTGTATCTGCTGATGCAAGCTGTTTTTCTTTCTTCAACCGACTTATTTCTTTATTTAAACTTGCATCCCCCTGCCGCAACGGTGGAAAGTGTTTGCTCTCCGCAAACGCTGATAATGGATTATTTAAAAATGTAGCTGCGTGTTTTTAATGTGACTTCCTCACGGTGTTTCTCAAAATGTTAACTCGCTTAAGCTGGGGAAGTTTCCAGTCCACCGTTAAGCTTGTCTCATCCAGCACTAAAAGACACTGTTACCAATGATGGCGTTGTGTGAATTACATACCTGACGGGGCCTGATATTTATTTAAAAAACAGGGAGCTCAGGCACTGATCTATGTAGAGCTGAGTAAACGGAGCTATTTTTGTGTGAAATGTGATCGTCTTGGACAGCATATTTTTGTAGGCTCTGTTTGTGTACGATGAGTGTTTATAACACTCCCTTTGAGTTCGAAGACAGATTTCAGTAACCATTTTTAACGGTGTTGCTATCTTCGGCCTTCTATGAGGCCTAAAAGAGGTAGACCGCAGTGCTTTTACACAGAGTCGCACAGAACAGAGGGAGTCCTGACACTTCTCAGCACGCCTGAGGTCTTTGGACACTCCGCTCCCAGGTCACGCCGGCTGTTCTGCCAAGACATAAGGGAGGGGACAAGGGCGTGACTGCTTTGCCTGAAACCAAGAACCAAACCACAGTTTGAAGTACTGCCTGCTTTGGTTCTGAACACCATCTCATCATTGTAGCCTCAGGAATGACTTGGCATTTACTGTTCAGATCCCAAACAAATAGAACCTAAGTACATTGAAGTTTGCTTTAAAGCGCTAATAACATGATTGTGGATGAACCGGTGCAGATGGCAGTGTGTTGGGTAGACGTTGTGAAAGCTACGTACAGGCCTTCCTGGGAGACGTTCTGTTGATCCAGAAGAATGTCACATGTTCTGTTTGATCCGCTCTTCTGCAGTGCATCTTAATTCACAACTCCGTATCATATTTATGTGCTTAAAATGCATGCAACGGCATCAGCGAGTGCTGGATTTTGGAATTCCAGTAGACATTTTAACACGTTTTGCTTGCTTAAATTTTTGCGATCGAAGTGTCACATTCCTCATTTTAGTTCTCCTTGGGACAGGAAGATTAAACTCAAATTTAAGATTTTCTTAGCAGGATGTCATTACAACCTCAGTGAAGCAAACCCATTCTGTCACATGGCTTTGGTTAGATCCTGCACGCCAGTACGATTTCTTACTTCATGATGTATGACTGGAATGCGCTCTGTTCGAATTCCAGGGTGAGTAATGTGGAACTGTAGTGCAAAGTCTCTGAATCACACCTGGAAATGTCTATCCACACACAAGCGTGAATGTGTTACATAGCAACATCCGCTCCACAAAAAGAACGATGCAGTTTCTAAGACCTTGCGTGTCACGCCACTCGCCCTCGCCCGTCTTTCTCAAGGTGAGCCTCCATCATTGTACTGGGGCTTTGATCTGGCAGCATGATTTTCAAATGAATTTAGCAGAGCTGGAGAAGAGTTGTACCTGCACAAGGACAAACGAACTGGCTGACTTTCTTCTTTTCATGAAAGTGAGCCTGTAGGGTTTACTCAGGGCTGTGGCTGTCAGCCTTTCTCGTTTATGTCTGTTGTGGAGCGTGGCTCCGATTCTTCAGCGTCAGAGCCTGCTCACGTTTTCACATCCAGAGCTGTGTGTCCTACTGCCATGCCTCTCGCTGGAACTTCCTGCTTTGCGTGTCTGTTTTCCTGTCAGGAGGGAAGACCGTGCATTAGCAGCGTAGCACATCTAACCCCTCCCCCTGTGGGGAGCAGCGGGCACCATTTTTCTGGCACCCGGGGAGCTAGCATTTGAGTGTCTTGCTCAAGGACACACCTGGTGACTGGGCTGGTATTCAAACCGAGGGACTTGCACATCCCACCCTGATGTCCTACCCATTGAGCCACCAGGCTGAAGAAAACCGTTCCAGTTACCAGTTACTGTGAAAATACGCCAGATACCAGCTACTGGCAGTCCATTCCAATTTACCAAATAGTGTGAAGATATTTGACTTAGATATGTCTCCTGTGAGAAGGATAACTGTCAGTCCTTTCAGTGGTTAATCTAGATGTGGCTACCATAATGTTCTTGCGAGATAATTTTTACAGAAAAGCAACAGAAATTTAATGTTTTTGTAGCATTTATTTTCTATGTCTGTTTCACATTAGTTTGTTAAAATAAATACCAACACTGAGTTTATTTACTTGATATGCTTTTCAGTTAGAAAAGGTCGTCAGTTTTTCACTAATTGGCTCTTGTAGTAACTAACATACGATATAGATACTGTAATTAAAAATAACATTTCCTTTGTCTTGTAGCAATGAGGGTCTGCTTACATGGCAAAAGCAATATGAGAGAATGTAGTTGCATTGCTTGCAATTAGTGCAGTAAAGCCACATGGTTTTCTGTTGCGTTTGCGTTGGAAGCGGCTTGCCGGGATAAGAGGTGACGGTGAAATTGTCTGGCGAGTCTCCAGCGCCCGCAGTGTCAGCTGGACGGCGATGTGGGTGAGCCCGCTGTGGGGTCACATGACCTGCCCGTCGGGCCTGACCGCTCCTGGCCCGGCTCTTATGTCAATAAGAACGGTTCCCACTTTAAACAGTGAAACACTGTAAATCAAACTAAGTATTTTTACTTAAGTATTTTTTTTGTGTTTTTGTGTCTTTTGGGTCACCACCTGCCCCCCCTCACCCCCCGTTTATTACGCACGCAAGCCCCCGTGATTGGGAATCGTTTTGATTTCTCCTTTTTCTGTTTAGCTCAGTTCCACATGAGAGTTAAAAGAAAAACAGACTCCTCGGAGGGCTATATTAATCTCGGATTATATGCTGACTGCCAGTCGTAATTATTAATAGAACGTGACGCACTGCTGGTGCGTCTGGATCAGCTGCTCCCGCGTCGTCCTGATGACATCGCCGTGGCAGGTTGTGCAAGTTTCCACATGACTGCTGGCCTGTGGTTCCTGGTTTTACTTCCCACGCCTGCCCTGAAAGCCTTGAACCAGTCAGTGGGCACGCGTCAGAGCCCGTTCTCCTCAGCAGGCACCGCCCGCAGGGTCAGGTTTCAGCGTCTGTCATGGTGCGGCAGTGTTAAGAGTTGCCTGGCTGTGTGTCATGTGATCGGGAGCTTGTGTTTACTGTCCTTTTCATGCAAGGCTTACACTGTCCTCAGTGTCTGTCTCCTGTGTAACTCCCTTCCCACTCGGTCAAGCTCCAAACTTGCCCGTTTAATCTGCTTCTCTTGACACCAGGCAATGCCTCGATATGTTCCTCCAGATGTGAATACATTCGAGTTTAGGCTGGTTTTGTCTGGTCATTCACCAATAAGGAAATTTCTAGCCAATATCCGACTGCTTGAAGAGCTACGTTCTCATAAAGACTGGCCACTCTAATAAATAAGAAATAAATTACATTCCAAAAATATGTAAATCATCAGTTGATGCCTGACTGTTGCTATATCGACTGATACCGATAGCTGGCTGGTACGATCAGTGCATCTCATGTTCCGTCATTTATGGAGCAAACTGATCAGGTTTTGATAACGGACATTAAAGAAAAGGCTAAACTAGACGCTTATCTGGGTCCTGGTTGCAGAGGCATATGAAGTGCAGTTTCTCAGGTTCCATCTCCTCAGTCACTTCCTCAAACTGCTCTCAAGGGATCAGAAAACCTGTTCAGGGAGGTAGGGTGGATTTTCAGGTGGAAGCACGCAGACAAAGTACTTCCACTTTGCTCAGAAGAGAAAAACCCTCAGCATTGAAATTGTCCATGGAAAACTGCTGTGGCTGTCATTAAACATGCATGCACCATGGTATTCTGTATGCACGTGCACAGTAAGGTCAGATAGATTTATGAAATATTTATGTCCGGTTTGGGCTTACAGTGGGTGTAGAAAGAATCACCCCTTCCAAAATATTCACGTTTTATTTGTGTCACAGCCTGAAATGAAAACACAAAAAAAACAATTTTCCATCTTGCTTTACTCATTGCAGCTTACAACATACAAGTGAAAGAAAAAAATAGTAGCAACTCTGAAAATTAACAATAATCAGACCATAGCACCTTTTTCCATTTGGCTTCAGAATCTTCCAGGTGCTGTTTGGCAAAGCTCAAATGAGACTGAATGTGTCCTTTCTTGAGTGATTTTTTTTCTTGCGACTCTCCCATACAAGACTTGTGGAGTACTTGTGGTATTGTCACATGCATCCAATAACCACTCTTTGCCATGAAGCCCTGTAACTCCTTCAAAGTTGTCGTGGTCCTCTTGCTAGCCTCTCTAACCAGTTTTTCCTCGCTCTGCCATTTATTTTGGAGGGACGGCCTGACAGACTCGTACCAAACACCTTCCATTTCTTAATGGTAGACTGTGCTCCTAGGGATACACAAATCCTTTGAAATCCTTGTGTACTCATCTTTTGACCTGTGCCTTTCCACAAGTTTGTCCCTGGGATCTTTTGAAAATGCCTTACCATCCATAATAGACTGTTTGCTTTCAGTTACACTACCAGTTAATAGAATACCAATGGAATGCTCTAGGAATTGTGAATGTTTTGGAAGGGAGGTGATTCTTTTCTACACCCCCCTTCCAAAACATTTTTACACCCACTGCACATACATGACAAGTTGACGCAGATGGATTTCTGTAAATCCTAATCGATTTAACCTGCAAAATCTGCATTTCATTGGCTTCTACATGTACTTTGCACAATGACAAAGTTGAATCAAATCTGAAACATTCATACCCACTTGCATCCTGTTTCTCCTGTCTTCTGCTGCACAGTGGTGTGAATTGGGGTGGGGGGACCACGGACATGAAAAAACGCAGGCCAAAGGTGCTGTGGAAATTGTCACCGTCCTCAGCACATTGCTAACACAGGCTGTTTCCACAAATATCCAGCTGTGTAAACAGTCGCATCCAGCCAGGGGAAACTGGACTCACCTCGAATAGATTTGATTAACAAAGAGGAAAATGTGATCTAAATGTGATGAGAGGTAAATGTGATGAGAGGTAAATGTGATGAGAGGTAAATGTGATGAGAGGTAAATGTGATGTTTATTGATTTTTTTTTTTTTTTTTTACGGCACAACTTTGGTGTCTCAGCCTGACTTGAAGATCTGCTGTCCTTCAGCCGTTTAGTCTTTTTTCTTGAAATTTTGTCGTTTGGACTTTGGATATTGGAAACACGTCTTGCCGATGTTAGCTTGTATTATCGCAGACTCTTTGGGGTCTTTTGTCTGAGATGTTGTGGTAGCCATGACAACGCTAGGCTCAGGACTTTTTTCATTCACACAGAAATATTGCCACCGGGAAACAATAGTGGCCTGGGTCAAAGGTTAACATGTTATAATGGAACATAAATAATCCTGTAATTTTACAAGATTACCTGTCTGACAGCTATTTCATAGGTCTCTGAATATAAAATCTACTCTGTATAGAGAATAATTAATATAAAGTTGTTTTGAATTGCAAAAGAAAAGTTTATTATAACACAAGATTCCAGAGTCCAGAGAGGTGAGCAGGTGCAAAACTTTCTTTCCTGCCTGTTTGTTAATATTTTTCTCTCCTTGAGTGGTGTTGTAATGATATATAATCCAATGCTATGTAATTAATTAGTCACTGAATCCAGATTGTCTACCACATGGAACACATTCTGTTTAAGTTTTAAAGGTCATTCTGTTTTAAAACATTCTTTCGACCCCTGTGTGTGTATGTGTGTAAAACTGTAGGTATAGAGCCATGCTCACTTATTCACATCTCGGTGGGAGTCCGTAATAAAGTAAGGTTTTTTATGTAATAATATACAGCAACATTAATTCAGGCAAAACAATGAGGCGCATTTTGAAAGCATGAAATGAAAGCTGAAGGCCGTGAAAGTTGAAAGCCCATTTTAACTCCTTTTTGGATGAAGGTGCCGCTGGTTTGTTTGGCTGTCGTGTCACCAGGCCTCACACAGCCCTGTGTGTGTGACGTGCACAGAACTGTGACTATCAATACCTGCCATGCTTCAGCCTACAGGCTGCTCTAAATTTACAGTTTCCCAAAAATGGGATAGTCAAGTACCAGGATAGCGAGATCATCTACTGCCCCAGCCCAAGAACACTTTTCCTCAGCCTAGTTCCATGGTGGCTAGCAGGGGTTGGACTGGCATCCCTCTTTATCTCCCATAGTACACGGCAGCAGACAGACGCAGTTGGAGTGTTTCTGATGTACAGCCAAATTAGGGGATTGTGGAGATCCAGACAACCGCCCTCCTGTGCTTATACCATGACCTTACCCCTGCCCTCCCTCTGTGGAGCTCATCCACTCACCCCACACAGTCACTTCACTTCACCAGGCACGGTGCCACTGGGACCATTTAAACCCTCTGTGTCCTCCCAATGCAGACCTGTTAGAACACTGTGGGGGAATAGGGTGGTCTGTAACAGTTCTGTACAGTTTGTTAACACATGACAAGGCATCTGACTAATCACACCCTTTAACATTTTATTCCTCCAGTGTCCATTTAGATTTTTTTGCGATTTAAAACTGTAAAGTAAATGTCTTTGTTTAGTGAGGCTATCCTGAGTTGAACACGTGTATTTGGTTGATGAAACTGCCTTTGGTGACACCCTGTGTGTATTTGAAGGGGCCCCCGGAATGCAACACATTCTCACACACACACACGTGCGCACCCCACACACGCACGCACACACGGGGCTTGTTTGCTGGTCTTGAGAGCCACACCCATTGGCAGAAGTGACTATTCCTCCTTGGAATGTTGTTTTTTCCCTAGGCTAATTGTGCTCTGCTTTTTAAAATATTGTACTTTCATTGCCCTTCACCAAGAATGTGATACAAGCTGTAGCAGGTAGTTGCTGTAACATCAGTACTCCGTTCCTCTTCATGGTTGTATGTACCATTCGTGGCTAAACTGTCACGCTTTGTTGTTTGTTATAGAGTATTCACTGTTAAATTTTACCGTATCATTGTTCCATTTTGCAAACATCCACTTATTTGCTTTGGGTCTGTGTCAGCCCTTGGCGAACGAGAGACATTGAGAGCGGACCGTGGCGATAAAATCGTGAAACTGAGTGGCATTGCACACGCGTAGCTTCTCTCCTGGCTGTTTCGTAATTTTTCCAGCACAGAAACTAGCACACAGAGACCAGAAACAGAAGTTTGCCTGTCTCAACTTTTTGCGTTAGAAATAGAAACGTTTGCTGGAAAAGGTTTTACATCAGGTCTGTAAACAGAAAAGAAATTCATCAGTTGGTCAGTTGCATTTAAAGTTCCTAGAAGAAGAAAACCTTGTGTGAAGGCAGAGTTTGAATCAAAATAGACATTTTAGCCAGGGCATCTCACACACCAGCGGGTAGTACTACAATAACTGAGTTAACTTTAATAGTGTAGCATCAGTGGTTAATCTGCTGGATTTGAACCTGTAACCATCCTGAGCATATCTTGTGGTGAATGGGGCATTAACAGTGGTGGTACCTGTCTTCTGGACGTGTGTCGTGGTGAATGGGGCATTAACAGTGACGGTGCCTGTCTCATGGACGTGTCTCGTGGTGAATGGGGCATTAATAGTGACGGTGCCTGTCTCTCATGTTTGTGTCTCTCTCCCCCTGCCAGGTAAACTTCGTGGCGTGCCAGCTGTTTGCCCTTTTCACAGCCTTCTGGTTCCGCCTTTACCTCCATCCCAGCAAGACCAGCACCTTTGTCCGGCATGTCGTGGCCACACTGCTTGGCTTCTACCTGGCGCTCTTCTGTTTTGGGTGGTAAGGTTACCCTCCATCACCACAGCACTGCCCTCCCCCGCCCTTCTAACCAGGGCATTGAGCAAAAAGTCTGCTGCAAACGGTCTGCATGCAGACAGCGGCAGCCACTTATTTCAGCGCTGAGGGTGTGTGAAACGCCTGGATTTCTCTGAGGCAGTCTCATCCCTGTAGGTGGTTCCAAATGACTCCCCACACGCTCAGCCCCTCCCTTGCTCAGCACACAGTCCCGCTCCTCGCCCCTCCCACCACAAGAGCCCTCAGTCCCATGTGAACTGCAAATCGCGAACAGCAGACCTGTTCCTCACTTTACTATATAAATTTCTCGCTGGCCTGCTCTGGCCTGGATCGATGTTTAATAGCTGAAAATACCAGCCTGAGTAATGGATCTCATTTAATGTGACAAATGAATCAATGGATTACATTGTTCTGAGCTGCGGTGGCAGCGCCTCTAATTGCAGCAGTAAAATCTTAGACTAATTGGACAAACTGTGATAGCTGAGCTGTGGGCTGTGGTTTCTAAGTACTCCTTGCATTCTGGGAGGTCAGGCAGAGCTGTAACCCCAAGCGTCAGAAGTTTTCTGAGTCTTCCTGACAGGGGTATTCAGAACTTCACACCCACAGGCTAAACTTGAACATTCATACACAAACATTCGAGCTGAGAATGCAATACGACATGTGTGAGGAAATCAAGCTCGCAGCCAGGCTTGTGACCGCATATTCAGGTGAATCGGTGTGATCTGAAGTGAGCCAAACGTGGGGCTTCACTGACATCATACGCTAGGCCCTGGTTTTCACCAGCACCTCCCTGCCCTCAGCCTCATCCTCTCCTGACTCCACACTCATGCTTCCCTCCACCCTACAATTAAGCAACCTACCAGACTTTTCCTTTGGTCAGTGCAAGTATAAGGAGCAGCATTATGCAGTCAACACGTGCGTGCAGCAGTTTCCTTATGAAGCTTGACTTAGAGTCAACCCGTATGAAGCTTGACTTAGAGGTTGCCAGACCAGACGTCAGTTTAATATGATTGGCAGGTGTTTCCCTGTCAATAGGCTGCTATTGGCTCTGGTTCTACAGGGGTCATGGGAGGTGATGGTGCCTTTCACTGGTAGGACTGTACAGGTAGGAGGCGAGGCCGTGCATGGGTGCTGAGCACATCTGCAGTGCCAGTCTGGCCTACCAAAGGACCTTGGCCTCACACTCAGTTGATTGATGTGCTTTTGGGAGCAACAAGTCCCGGCATCTCTGGCAAGTCATGGCAAACATCCAGAAAAGGGCCGTCCGCATCAGTTCAACGTCGCTCTTCTTGTTTTGTGGTCAACAGGGGAAGGCTTTTATTTTCTTCCTGCCTGTTCGTGTCAAGAGCGTTGATGAAAGAGCCTCATGGATCAACGGATCTGAATGTGGCTATAAAGCGAGGCAGCGCAGTTAATGAATTGGGGAAAGGCACTTAAGACGTTCCCATCACAAGTGTTTACAAAAATCCAGTATCAGAGGCCCTGCCGCCTGTCAGCACGACTTTGTCTCCCGCTGATTCACATTCAGACGTGCCACCTAAAAAAACTGGTTACCTAATTGCTTAAAGTTTTAGATTGTTTACTACAAGGGTGGAACAAATCTTTATCCTCCTAGACAAATCCTCACTTTCATCTGAATAATTTTAAGTGTTCAACCTGTTAATAAAAAAAATCCAAGGTTTGTGTCTTGTAAAAAATTGTAGATGAATAAATGAGACTGACGACCTATTTTTAAATTTAAAAGAGCAGAACTGGAGAAAAACACGTGTGACGTATGTGTTTGGCCTGAGTGGAAAAAAACAGGTCTAAGAATCTTAATTTAGGGTGTTTTTATATAGTGCCTTTTACAACAGAGGTTCCGTGACGTACTTAACATGAATGTGGAGCAGTGGGCACACAAAAAGCTAAGAACCGAACGTCTGTGGAGGACAGGAACCAGCCACTCCACAGTGAGGAAAAGCTAACCCAGATGCATTGTTTTGCTGTTAAGTAGCCATAACAGTGTGTTTTATCTCTGCATACGTGGCCACCTTCCGTGTACCGTGTTATTTACATAATGTGGGCAAGCTGCAATCTCAACTACGTGGTTCTGTTATCAGTGTCAGCAACTCGGCATAATACGACTCTAGGTTGAAATAGTGAGCTTTATGATGGCTTTGACAAAAGCAGGCCAGACGTGAAAAGACATTGGAGATTATCTTAACAAGCACCGAAGAAACAAGGAACTGTTGCAACTGAAAGCAACCGAGGCTGGAGTTGCTCAGACGTATAGCACAAGGAAACAGACCTTCACAGGCGCCCTGAATGTGCTGACAATATTTTCAGCACAGGGTGAAGAAGTTCAGTGTAAGGATGAGTGTTGTGTTTGACCCAAAGTGATAAAGTTCAGCTTAAGGCTAGAAAGTTGCGTTTAACCTCAGGTGATAATTTCAGGGCTGGGAGAGACGGCTGTATTCAAAGCAGAGTGGAGAAAATTTTGAGAAATAGTTGGGACGTTGTATCCAATTCTTAGGGACAAAAGATGTGTTCAGCATACGGGAGAAAGTTGTGGTCTAATTAGGATATGAAAGGTTATGTTCAGCCTACGATGTGGAAAGGGAAATTAGTTCTGCTGGCTGTGACCGTATTTGGAAGCACTGTGGCATCCCGTCACTAAAGGGTAGCAGCAGAAGATTCTGTTCAGTTCATTTTTATGTAACGCCCAGGATATTCTCCACATTTTCTGTTGTCCCTTTAGTACTGATCTCTGTACACTTTTATTCTTATTTATACAAGGACCTCATGTTCAACATGCCTTGAGTAGCCAGTTCCCCTGGATGTGCCAAGGTTTCGTATCCTACATGTTCCAAAAGAGCTCGGTGAAACGGTGCTCAACATTGTGGCGCAGGGGGCGACATGGATTGAACGAAGGACCATTCTGGAAGGAGGAATCTTGTGCTTTTCTATGAGCATTCAGACGATGTTGGACCTGGAGAAAAGTGCAGTCCGTTGCCTGTGAGAGCCTGAGGACACAGCTTGTGAAGCGCTGCTCAGAGCTAAGCGGGAATAACCTGCGTGTGACGAACTGACCTGTGTGTGACGACTTTGACAGGCTGACTGCATGAAACAGTGGGCAGTTATACCTCAGGACCGGAGACACTCCAGGTCTCAAATGCTTCAAAGAAGCTCAGCCTTCCTGTGGCGTTGCACGTGAAGGCAAGGAAACTGGAGAACAATGCCTGAAAGACACAGTATTGTCCAACACAAAAGCTGGTGTGGAGCTGAGAAGCAGTTACATTGCAACGTGCTCAGCAGGACCACAACAATTAAATTGTATGAACAAAAAAGTCATTGTTCGCTTTTGAAGCGACCAGAGATCTAATACTGGTACTAGTGTGTATAAACGCACATTTCCTGATGTAGGTTTTCTAACATTCAGTATGCTGCAGTTACCTGAATATTTTTTTTTTTTAAGCAGCAATATTTTAATTTCCCTTTAAATCAAACTTTGTAGGACTGAATAACGTGGAAGTGTTTTACATTATCCAGTCACTTCCTATTTCCTGTGTTGTCACCTTCAGTATTCATGTTACATTATTACATCTGTAACATGCCGGGTCGTGAGCGCTGAAACCTGATCTGCGACCCACCGAGATACTGGCGTGGTGGAGATGTAACGTGTCAGGTTTTGAATTTCAGTACTGCGTGTTTTGTTATTTCCTGAAGGGTCAAGCGTAGTCGTGTGTGTGACATGTTGATGTGTAACAGGTTTGTGAAATCAATGCCGTTAAAACTTACAGGATGGCAACCCTGCTGAGAAGCTCAATCAGGACTTCAAATGTTTCACAGAGCCACACAAGTGGATTTTTGTTTTGGATGTCACAGCTGGACAATGTATGGAAAATGCTGTTCACCAACACTGTCCTGTCCTGTCCTTCAACTGTTGCAGGTACTCTTTACATTTCGTTGTCCAGAGCGGCGTCACGTACGGCATCATGCTCTACGCTGGAGCTGAACACATGCACAAGTGAGTACGGGCCCCACCCTCGCCACAAACACACTACCCCTCCCTTATCCATTGCTATACTTATAATATGTAACATATTTCAGGCACGTAGAAGCCAACATCTCTGTATGTTATTGACTGGGGAAAAAAAAAAAAGATAAATATGCAATACATAAGGTGGAGGTAAAAAAAAAAAAAAAACATGATGAGGATTGAACACTGGACATTAATATTAATAGTTGCACAAGAGTTGGGAAATGACCTTTGGCGTCGAATCAAAGACTAGGAGTGTGTGGCTGCTTGGCAGCTCAGCGAGAGCCATGCCGGGTCGCCCCGTCCTGGGTGCGTTCAGGGGGTTATGTTTATCTGGTGAAATCAGCATGGCCCTGCCAGCGCAGTTCCCTCTGGGACAGCGGCACTAAAAATAGAGTTTGTAGGTGATTAAAAACCAACACAATCCCCCGAAGGTGGACGGCTCTGGCTGCAGTGAGCCAGCTGCGTGGAGGACTTGTGTGGGGGGAAATCGGCGAGCCTTTATACACTGCATTGTGGGTAGATGTGTTAAACTGAATATGCTGTGTCGGCCTGGGGTTGTGACGTGTCGTGAATCTGCAGCTGGTGCCGTGCCTTCTGGCTTTTTATCACTCTTTGTTCCTTTTCTATTTTTTTAAGATCTTCAAATCAGATGTTGTTGCCTATTGAGGCAGGTTTCCCACATTTTGACTGTTAACACCAACTAGCACCAGATACAAATGAAACACTTGTGTGCTGTCAGAGAACCTGAACCATCTTGTGGGGACTTGTCATCCCTGTGAGCCTGTTTTAGGTGTGCCTGTTCTCATTTAGTGCCAACAGAAGTGCCTTGCCCCCCCACTACAGCTCCTCCCAAGGAGCTAAATGACTAGTGGGGCAGACCAACTTCCACCCCACTTGAAATGGAGCTGGGAATGTGGGGTGGGAGACTGGGTGGCACCAGCTGTGACTGGCACATGGCACTTGCTTGCTGTGACTAGGCAGGCCTAGCAGAACACGCTAATCCGGTTTAGTCTGGGCGAAAGGCCAGCCTTTTGTGTCATCACCCGTTACCAGTACACTCTCAGTGGGCCAGTGTTTAAACGATTTGGTAAAGAGGTATGGTAGACAGCTCATCCAGTGGCACAGGAGGACAGGACGGGGGGTGTGTGT
>JABJVR010000077.1:99671-116738 GCA_025773905.1 Chitala chitala
GTGTGTTCACTGTGGAACAGTACTCAGTGCAGTCAGTGTGTTCACTGTGGAACAGTACTCAGTGCAGTCAGTGTGTTGACTGAGAAGCAATACTCAGTGCAGTCGGTGTGTTCACTGTGGAACAGTACTCAGTGCAGTCAGTGTGTTCACTGTGGAACAGTACTCAGTCCAGTCAGTGTGTTCCCTGAGAAACAGTGATCAGTACAGTCAGTGTGTTCACTGAGAAGCAGTACTCAGTGCAGTCAGTGTGTTCTGTGTGTGTCCCCAGTCTTCACAGTAGTGGTGGTGGTGGGGTTGGCATGAAAAACATGATACGTATTAAAATAAAACAAAAAAATAAAAATGAAATAAATAGTCACAAATTGTAAAGAACAACTTTTTGTAGCTTAACTTGTTGCAGTTAGTTAACAAGGTTATTAAAATAATGTCATTAATGCACAGCAGATGTAATATTATGTATCAAAATTTTTAAGTGTAAGGTAAAACTGCAACAAGTTTGATGCATAATAAACCACTTACCATTAGAAGAGCCATGTACTGCACCTTGGCAACTCATACAATGTGTAGGCCGAGCTGGCAGAACATTGCAAATTAAGGCAGTTGATTTTGTACTGTGCTGTAAATTGCCAGTTTCATGTGTATGTGCATGTGCCTTGTGGTGGGTTTGCGCCCCGCCCTGGGTGTCCCCAGCTCTGTGCCCTGTGCTTTCTGGGATGGGCTCCAGGCTTCCCGCAACCCTGAATTGGTTAAGGCGGTAAAGTGAATAGATGGATGGATGTAAATTGCCAATTTAAGTAGTCTTCAACAACATCAAATAAAAGCAGCAGCATATAACGTTTGGGGTCCACAGGTTTTCCACACTGTGCAGTTCAGAGTTATATTAAAACGTGTTGTATCAAGTCACAGGTGTGTTTTGTCAGTGTGCTCTTGGTATGTTTGCTAGTGCAGCTAGTATAATTATGTATTAGCGGTTAGTGTAATAATCTGAGGTGTTAATGTAGTCATTGAAAACGCAATGTTGTTATGTGTAACTGACATGGTGGTATTCTTGTGATTAATTTTTAAATAGAATTATACATGGTGTTCCAACAATTAGGACTGTATTTGCAGTGGGAATTTGGCAGGATGCATGCTGGCAGTGAAATCAGGCAATAATATATGCATTCCTGAGATTATTTTCATGGCTTTTGGAAACTGTGAATGTAACTTTTTTTTATAACACAACATTAGCTGTTAGCTCATCTTGTATTATATGTCTTGAGGCAATTAGGTGGCTGAACAGGCACTAGAGCTGAATGGAAAAAATGTCAGATGTAATCAGCTGACATCATCCCTCCTTTCCCCCTCCCTGCCTGGCTTGCTCTTGTCTTCCTTCTCCTCCTCCTCAGAATACGTGCTACTTTGTCCCTGTCCAGGCAGAGGTGGCCATGGGAGGACCGTGTCTTTTATGCTGCCTGTTGTCACATGCGTACCTAAAAGCCTGGTTATCTCACACTCATGTCCATTCATTGAGCCAATCATGTTATTTCACTTCTGGCTCTTTTCCCCTAACAACTGGAGCGTCAAACCTGTTGTTAAAATCTGCAGTCACTATGAGTGTCAGAACAGCACATCTACATTTGCCGTGGATGCAGTAACAGTAAGATGACCACTGCTCAGATTTGTTCAGATTGGTGACATTTTGGATAAGAATCACCTTCATTGTGAAATCATTGCAATTGTTGCTGTTTTTAAGGGATACCTGTGTAGTGTAACAGTGAGTGTACAGACTACTTGTGCTACAAAATGCAAAAGGAACAGCTTTCTGTAATATGTGTAGATCAGTGTAATAACAGAACAGCGTTTTGCAATATATACCGATCAGCACGGCCAATGAACTTGCCTCTGTGGAATGTAAAGACTAGCATACCCATAGGACAGCCCTCGCCAGTATACAAATCAGCATAGGCACCGAACATCTATGTTACAGATCAATGTATACACAGAGCATTCATGTCAATGATACTGTGTACAGGTCAGTGTACACACAGAACATCCGTGTTAACCGTACTGTATACAGATCAGTATACATACAGAACATTAATGTTAAACATACTGTATACAGCTCAGAGTACACACAGAACATCCATGTTAACTGCACTGTATACAGATCAGTGTACACACAGAAGAGCACAGTGATGTCTGAAAAAATGGAAAATGATACCATAAACATATTTGGACTCTGGTACATCAGCCTATCTTAAGCCTTTCCCAAGGGTCAAATCAACATCCTTCGCATCATAAATCAATGTCTTTAAGTTCCATGCAGTGAAGCGGCTATACTGGTGCTTTATGATCTTTTCAGACATTGCACTGGCTGTGGTCTTTACAGATTACTTTTAACCCTTTCCTAGGCCACACTGGGGGGCACGGAGAACACGGAGTAATTATATTTGTAGGTTTTCTTCTCTCCGATCCTCAGTACTCTGGCTTCCAACCTTATCTTTTACAATTTCACATTTTATGAAAAGTTTTTTTCACCTTTAAAAAACACTTCTCATTCAGTGATGATCTCATTAAGCAGCTATGAAACTAATTAAGACAAAAAAAGAAGTGTTGTCTGCTGACCTGTGGCGTTGACGGGTGAGGGGTGGTGAGGAATGGAAACTTTTTCAGTGCAGTTTGTTAATTTGTCTTCTGTTTCATTCTCTGTCATAGATTAAACACATTCACTAAGGTCAACCACTAAGAGAGAAGACACTTGAGAAATCTGTCTTTTTGCAGTATATTTATCATGTATAGTGTGTGGTTTGTCATTTTTCTGGAATACAAATCTTTCAACAGATTCACTTTTCACATGAATTTCACATGGTTTGTCTTATTCACTACTAGATTAGTGCAGTCATTCTTTGCATATGGATTTGAAGATGAATACTGAAGTATTCAAGGTGGACACTTTTTATCGGACATGGAAAAAAAAATGGAACTTGATGAATAAATAGCTAAATTAAATCTACAGTAAAGGTGTCCTTGGTTGTCTGGTCAATAAATCATCCCATCCAAATGGTCAAACCTTCTGTCACCTGAGTTAGGCTAAACTACTCTTTGAGTTGCTCATTAGGTAAATGAGTGACAGCTACTAGCTCTGGGAGAACTTCTGTATTCTCACTTCTTGCTGGTAGAATTCTGATTGGCATAGTACAAAAGCTTTAAAATTTAGTAACTCATTTACATAGTTGTTAGTACTGTGTATGAATGCTTTGACTATGTTTTCTCACCCAAATTCACTGTCCTGCCCCCCAGACACCCGCTCTTGCAGCCAGCTGGCGCAGTTGTTTTATTTTATATTGAACATTTGATTATATGTGTGTGTCAGCTATCTGAAATTGAACAGTATGTTCAAGTCACTTGCATATTATTTTCTGGGCCTTACACTGCAAAGGTATATCCCCTAATTCATCACTAGCACCCTCATCCAACTAATAACTACTAACTACTAACTAACCCCCCCCCCCCCCCCCCACACACACACACACACACACGCACACATACATCTTTGCTGTTTACTCCCAGCAAAGATGGGTACATAAGCTCTTGCCTCAGCCTTTGAAACTGGTCTTAATCTAATTCCATCTTGAAATTACAGAGGGGCACACGAGACACTTTTTAGCAAAGGCTGCAAGGGTAGTTTTTTTTACAGTCAAAACAACACAAGTTAGTTCAATACTTATATGTAAAGTCATTACTTCTGTGTTGAAACATTACCCTAATATAAACACATCTTGGCTAGTCTGGCCAATGAGACTGTGTGTATATTTATGAGATTCATCAAAATCATGCGGAGAGTTCTTTTCAATAAGGTTTCCTGAAAGGCACACTACAGGAACTGTATGTGCATGCGTAATGGCCTGGCATTGTAGTCCTTGTAGCAACAGTTAATGATTGACAATTTGATATCGAAGATTTAGAGACAAGCCAGGTGCAGTTTCTTGACGTGGCTCTCAAGGAGGTTACATTCCTGTATGTGTAAAAGAGTTGGCAGCATTGTGCTGATTTGTCACCCTTCCTGGGGTGTCTGATAACACCTCTGGTAATACCTCTGGGGCAACTTGTACCGGTCTGCGCCTTTCCCTCCCTTTCAGTAGTGATGCTTGCAGACTCAGGTCTTTGCCCAAGTGTTGACCCTTTAAGTAGCCTATTTTAGGAGAAATGACAGTAACCTCAACTTGAACCTTAAACACACACACACACACACACACACACACACACACACACACACAGCACAAGGAAAACTGAAGTAATGTACTGGCCGCTTTTTTAAGGCAGACGTCTGTAAATCATTTGGAACCATGCTGTGTGGTGCCCTAGCTTCCAAAGCTTGCTTTTTTGCTGTTTGCCTTCAATGGACTCTGGCTGCTAGATTTTTTTTGATGGCCCAGGATGGAGATGTTTTGGTGCATGGAAATGTTGAGCAGATGAGGGCACACAATGTCATTTGTGAATTCATATCTGATAACAACGATTCACATGTAGATACCAACATCATGGCTCTGTGTGTGTGAGTTGTATGTGTGTGTGTGTGTGTGTGTGTAGAAAAGGGAGAAGGAAACAACATCCAGCTGTCTGGAATGATAATTTTTTATACAGCAGCAAAGAAGCTCTGTTGGTCCCATCAAGTTTTTGGTTGTAAATTAGAGGATATTTTCTGCCCAATTCATCTTTGCACATTTTTATTGGAAAAAAATTATAAATAACAGTACAATATGTGCTTGCTGATCTTGTTTGAGGCACATTACGTGGAATACATACAAGTCAGCTAACCTCATTATTTTCTTTGAAGGTACGTGTTATATTTTAGCTTGCACTTGTGAAATTAATGTGAAATCTGCACTGCAGTTTATGAATTATTACACCAAATAAAATGTCACATTGTTGTTGAAAATGTGCTTAGTGGCTATACTCTGGGATCAGTTAATTTAGAGTAAGCATCAAATGGTAATGTTTTCAGATGCCTATCTGTAAACCACAGGCACCTACTCTGTATGACTGGCCTGCAGTGGCTCCACGTCTGTTCTGTTTTCCCTCTGAGTCAAACCTTCTGATTTGTCAACAGAAACAGTGTTATGCAGGACAAACTATAACAACATGAACACCCATCACATTGCCCGACTCTGATTTACACCAAAATAAAATAGTCTGTAACTTTGGTCCACATTCTGACCTTGGTCCATACTAGCCCAAAATTATGTAATATTCCATTCATTCTGACTGCAGATGTTCTGTCTAGTCTGTGATCACTATCTGATCTGGTGCTACACCAGACTGACTGTGACGACACCATCTGTAGTTCCAACACATTGCCTTTATGAGCGCCAGTTGTGACATTTCAGAGGCTGCTTTCAGAGCTGTTTATTTCATTTGCAATCACAGGTGGGGGAGGTGTGTGAGTTCAGGGAGCCCTCCATGTGTATGTTTGATTTATTTACTTTGTGGATGCAACCATGCGTGAATACCACCACTGAAATATTTGCTGTAAATGCTGAGAAAAGAGGAGCGTGGTGAAATCGTGGGTGGAGATTTAATTGTGAGGGGGTTGTCTTAGGGTCAGAGGTTGTCCTGCTTTGTTCTGGCTGCAACGCTTAATTAATTATTCAATTAAATACAAAAGAATATTAATGGCAGTGATGACAGGTCCTATGTCTGCATGGAAGTCTCAGGGGGAATGGAGCTGTGTCTAGATCACAGTATTTGTGGCATGTGATCTTAGAAAGCAGCATGCTGTTTATAAACCTCTTCATTTGAGAATTCTGCTTTTTTACACTGCCCACTTCTTGTCTAGGATGTCCATGATGATGCACTAGTCTACTCTTTGGGAAATTGATAAATCCAGAACAGCAATGTATGAATTTTGTCAACCCAAACTGCTACACTGAACACGGGTCCTTAGTGGGACAGAAGTACATAGTACCGGGTAACCAGGCATGCTGTGTCCATAAATATAACACTATGTCCCAGATGTGGAAACTATTGAAAACAGAAACCGTGAGCTGGAGAGAATTTCATGCGGTGCACAACGGTGTACTCAGCCCACAGTCAGGAGACAGAGGCTGCAACCAGTGCCATTCATCCCTAATTCCATCTTTAAATTATATGGATACCCGCAGCTGTAGGTGAGGCCACAGCTGGAAGTGAAGCATGGCGTGTCTCCTTGCGTGACCTCACTTTGTAAGCAGCTGAGGGATGCGATGTGAACAATTCCATTGCATTTGGGCTCATTTTAATAAGAGTTATAGCTGCTGTCAATGTGGCAGACTCAGTGTTTCGTGCCACAGCTGGTTCTGTTCCTGTTCTAGCATTGACTGGGCTGGGGCCAGTCTGCTGAATGTACCAGGAGGTGTCCACTTCACTAATCCAACCCCCTACCCAAGGCGCCAGCTGGTTGTTGCTCTCTGGGCCTGGTTTTCTGTATGATCCACAGCTGATGGGTCACAAATTGATTCACTCAATGCCTTCCTCCACATACCCCTAAGAGTCTCCTTGGTTTATAGACTAAACCTACAGCACCTCCCCACATCTGTCCATGTTTTTACTGCTTATTGCTTCCCTTTTCCAAGACAGATATCTTACTGAAGCATTTCATATTTTACAACTGCATTCCAGACATAGGTGACATCAGGTCACATGATACTATGGATCCTCCAAAACTTTGGGTAAATGAGACATTACACATTATACAGTGCAAAACCTTTGTTTTAACTACAAAAGACTGGGGGTAATACATATTAATTGTGTGCTATCAAAGAAATATTATATAGGCGTAGGGCTGGATTTAGCTTGCCTTGATTAGGGGTGCGGACAAAAATGTCAGAGAGGCATATTGTTACAATCAGTATGAATGCAACTAAGCATGTTTATCTGGGTGTACATTTTTGGCTTTCTTGCCTCATTTTACATCTTATCGGTTTAAATGCACACAGACCTTGGCTAAAAACACACATTGGATACTTTTTAGAAACAGATTGTGATGTCATATTAAAACTGAAAATCATGGTCTTTATATATGGTAGCCACAGGAGTGCATGTATTTTTATGGCTGTGCAGCTGTCAGTAGGAAATCGGGCAGTAGTTGTACTTGGTAAAATGTGTGGCTTAGAAAAACCACTTGACCGGAAGGTTAAAATTGGGGTTTTTGTATTAAAAACAAGACACAATGACCTAGACAATCATGCAAAAAAGACTACCAGAAAATGTTATCAAATGAGGCAAGCCCACTATAATAAACATATAGTAACTTTAAAAAAAAATTGTATGCGCTGCCCTGACAACAAGTATGGAAAAAAGTGGAATAGAAAGATATTGCAAATTTGACTTGTTTACCTAGACTGACAATCTCTCCTTCACTAGTGTTGTTAAAGTGTGGATGACAGAGAGCAAGTTGTGTCTGAGTTAAAAGTCAAAAGAACCAGGCACTGTTAGGGATGTGGTAACTGAATAACCAATCAGAGTGCTTTGGAAAGACTGACAAAGAATTGAACTGCTGTTGTACCTATTGTTATATGATCTCTGAATCACACACAATTTGCCCTTTAGTTTTCTATTGATTGTGTGCACTGTCAGATTTTCAAGTAATTTTTTGTTGGGAGTGCCATTGTAATTTGTATGGGAATGTGAGGCAGTTGAGCAGGGGCACAGTCCTTGCCAGTACCCTTCTGAGTCTGTATAGATGCCAAGTGACAATAGTACTGCTAAGAGGGCAACTGAACACCTGCAACATTTCTTCTGTCCCTACACCATATGGAAAAAAGTACATATAAATAAGCAGAAACTAAAACGAATCACGTTAATGTTACGTCCTGTCAAGAGGACAAATTTGCTCTGTGACATGAACACAACACTGGATGTTTTTACGACACTGGGAAAGCATTGTTTGAATATTAGAACAGCTGTGTGAGAACATCCGACTGACACCAGAACCAGACATCCTGGATTCCAGCCTGCTGTCTTCTGACTGTCTCCAACGTGTCGTGTTGAGCCCAGACAACACCGAGGCAGAGGTCAAAGTTTAAATGCAGAGATTTCATTTACAAAGCTCGAACAACAGAACACTACCAGAAGCACACAAAAGGCATAAGACAATACTTTTCACCACAAAACAAGAAAATAACAGGCAATATCCAAGCAAATAACAAGAAACAATAGTAATATGAGAGAAAACAAAACAAATAATTTAGGAATAAGCCACAAGATAGATAAACCCCAACAACTGAAAAGGATACAAATTCAACACCGACCTATATATTGCTACACAGGAACTAACCACCAGGTGCAAACACTCAGACAACTAGCAAGGAAACAAGAAAACGAGCAGACAAGGTAATGAGAAGATGAGGGTGTATGGCCATAGACACACACACACACACACACACACACACACACCACCATTCAGGCAAACCATACCAAGATGTGTGTTAAGAAAGTCATCCATGGACGATTGTTTTGTAGGCTTTTACACTGACTATGGGCAGTACATGATGTTCAGGAGAGCATGAGTCATACAACACAAGTCTACCTTCTCTTTCTCTTTAACCACCTCTTTTTTGTTTTGTTTCACTGGAAGATGCAAACAAATTTGTCAGATATGTGTACCTATTTTTGGAGATTCCAACCTTCAGAATTTACATGGAGCCTTCATGTCCACGTATCAGAGGAATTGTGGCTATGAATGGCCTAGTTAAAGATTGATAGCATTAAACCAGTTTGGCTCCTGACAGACTTTAATAACCTTCTTGACAGATGGGAGCACAGCTCATTTGTATGCAATTGCATAATGGATAAGCTAAAAATGGTCACTACAGCAGGGATGATTGCTATGGATCTGCTTTACCATATAATAGAATAAAAACAGAGTTGCTCTCACTTTGGATGCACATGTTTTTTTCTATTAGAAAACCTGTATGCTCTGAGAGAACAGCCTCAAGAAGGTAGCTAATCAAACAAAGGTCTATAATTTGAGTGTTGTCTTTCTGTTATTCTCCTTTTTTATTTTATGTTTAAACTCTGCCTCTGATTTTACTCCTGTTAAATACATTTGAATTGGCTCTGTGTTTGAAATGTGCTATACAAATAAACCTTGCCTTACCTTTCCTTGCCTTTTTGACTGCTTCTGAGCACAACCAGATAAGCAGTGTTAATACTGTGTTCTTGTCTTTCGCTTTGGTGACCTTTCTTTGTTTTTACGTAGCATGTATGACTAAATGTTTTAAAACCAACATGTGGTATTTGCAGCACTCGTGACTAAAAGGTTGTTGGTTTCAGTGAGTGCCTGGGACAGTTATGTTGTATACCTTTGAGTAAGTGCAAAAATATTTAATCTGTTTTGTATAAAAACACACGTTAAACAGATAATGTATGAATATAACACTGAGTGTTGCCTGAAAGCGCTGTAGGCAGCATGAAATAAAACTGCATATAGACGATACTGTACATACAAACAACGGAGCAGCATTGGTACTGCATGGCTGTTTGTAGCCTTCCTATGAAGGCCAGGAAAGCCTAGAACAGCCAAGCCTGTAACTCTTCCCTAGAGGTTCTTCTGGCCCCTGCAGAATACATGTACCTCATTAGCTCATTAGCTCATTATGGCTACATTGCTCGACTGCTCAGCACTGTTACCATCAGATAACCTTGGATACAGAAAGTGTGGTTGAGCGGTTACTGCTTTCTCATCTGAGCGCTTTCCAGGAAATTTGCCACCCGAAATTCCTGTCCCATGCTGAACGTATTCCACAGGCCAACATGAGTGACTGCCAGGATGAGCCTGTGGCAGCCCTGTATTTCTTTTCCTTGTCCAGCTATTAACCAGGATACTGGTTCTCCCTTGGGCCTCACATGGTACTTCCTGCTTCTACCTGATCTGCTTATCACCTGCAGACATGTCCCTGCCTGAGGCCCCAGTGAAAGCAAGTCTCTGTATGACTTATGGGCTGCAGACCTGTGTGAGAGTGCCTGGTGTTTATAGTGATTTTGTACACACTTGTCTGGTGACCACTCCAACTGTGCGTCTGGAACGCACCCTGGAGCAGAATCAGACTTTTCACCAGCTTTGATGGATTTTTCTTTTCCACTCATTTCACTTTGTTAAAGGGATTTCATTTGTAGCACACAGTGCACCCCTGTAACAGGCAGTAGCATGGTTGGTAACAAATTGGAATCTGAACACTAATCATTTTTTTTAAAGGATTAAAATAGACATTTGCTTTTCAGACACGCCTTTCCTGAATGGCAGGTTTGTGTTTACATAGCTAAGTATTTAGTATAGGAATGGAGGCTGATTCAGAAGTACAATGGAAGCATGTGTTCCAAGTCTTCAACTGGCCACCTTTGGTCTCAGACAGACAGGTCAAAGGTGTGCTGAGATGTCTTGTGTGCAAGAACACAATACTTAGAGCTATGCCTGTGTTACACCTTTTAACCTTCTTCTGGGTGGTTTGAAAGAACTTTGTGACCAAACAATTTTGTTTAATTCATCATAATTCATGGGTTAAGAGGAGTTAAGTGTTCATCTTAAGTTAACTTCAAATACATTTTAACGATCAGCATATTGGCTTTTCCCATTCCTATTACACAGGATAACTGTGTGGCAAGTCTTTTGTCCTCACTTGTCACCTGTACGAAGTTCAGCATTTTTGCTGTGTTTGAGTGAGCCTGATGACACAAATCAGAGTTTAGGATGGGTAACTACTACAGTTATAAGTTTGTGCAAGGGAAACAGTGTAAAGTCACTTTACAGTAATTAGGTACTAAAACCCCGATGTGTCTACGCATAGACTTAGTGTTATGATCTTGTGCTTGATGAATTCTATGATTGCTGTGTGGTACATGTAGAACCTGATCTCTGTAGGAGTCTGTTTACAAAGCTAATAATAATCTCTTTTCAAATGTGTGCATGTGGGTAATAAATGTATACGTGTATCTAAGATATGTTTCTTTGTGTGTGTGTGTGTGTGTGTGTTTGTGTGTGTGTGTGTGTGTGTGTGTGTCTGTAAGTGTATATTGGTCTGTCCATTGCATACAACAAGTACAACTGATATTTATTTTGTTTCACAATCCTGACAGGTAGAGGAGGGGCTTCATGCAGGGCTAATTACTGTGTGCTATTGCATGATGATTTGCTGAGCTGAGTGCATTGAATTAGATATCAGGGCCACTGCACGTTGTTTGTGGACTGTGCTTGGAAAAACAAAAACAGAAACTTCTCTGGTGATTTCCTCCCTTTGATTGATGGTGGGAAGCTCTGTGCATTCTGGGAAGTGGTAGAGGAGGCTTCTGTGTGGAGCACACGTGGTCTTGGATCATCAAGCAACTTCTGCATTCCTGTGTGTCTAACATCTGCTGTTACAGCCATTGTTTCTGAAAACATAGGAAGGGGTCATCTGACATTGTTTCCTGTTTCACTGTAGAGGACTGTTGTATCTAGATTAATGTTTGATGGATCGATCAATTGACTTAGCCTGTGGTTATGGGTAAAATAAGAAGGACCAGTTCTTCTAATGTAAATATGGACTTACAGTTTGCTTAAATACCAGGAACCATGTACTTTTATGTCATCATTAGACATTTGAATATTACTGTCATATACTTATTAACCATAGAGCAAGTTCTTGCTGTGACTAATGATGTAAATGTCAGTAATATGCCTTACTTATAGTATTACAGAGAACAAGTTTATTTATATAGCACCTTTCTAATATTTAAGGATGCTTTACAATACATACAATCCAGTATAGAAACAAACAGAACATTCAGTCATAATGTACAAACAGCAACAACAAAGGCACAAAAACCAACAAAGGCAGCCTTACACACTGGATGACATTGGATGTAACATTCTTTGGATGTGTCTTTAACAATAGAATGAATGGATTGAACATCTTGCAGAATGTGTGGAGGTGCATTCCAGAGTTTCAGGGCTACAACAATTAAATGCCCTGCCACCCAATACAATAATGTAAACTGAGTATATAAACTGAGAAGTGGGGATGAAGAAGGTCAGACAGACAGTGGTAATGTCCAAGGACAGCTTTGTAGGTGATAAGTATTATTTCACATTTCACTGTAAAAGTAAGTGGCAGCCAAAGTAAATCAGAGCACAAGTAAAGTGGGTGTATTTTTAGTGTATGTAAATAAGCCCTGAAAAGTAAGAGACTGATCAATAATTATGCTGAAGCTACAGACTGAGTGTGACAAAGGCACTATATAAAGTTGTTCTCTATAATACAGTAAGAAAGGAGTATTACTACATTTACATTATTAGTCCCAGCAAAAACGTGTTTTGTGGGTGTTATGCATCTAGCAGTAATATTCAAATGTCTAATGATAACCTGAAGATATATGGTTTCTGGTTTCTACTAGGACTCCATTCATATCAATTTTAAAGTCACACAAGGCAGAATTTAAGCAATTTGAACCAACCAAAAGGCTTTCAGTTTTATCAGAATTAAGCTGAAAAACATTGGAGTTTATCCAGTATTTGACTTAACAAAGGCAGTCAGTTAGTGAAGCAAGTGGTGTGGATGTGATTATATGAGAATTGAAATATAATTTTGTCATTGACATAGCATTGAAAGGAAAGCTAGCTTGTAAAATATAGCTATAACAGAGCTCACTGAGTTTTTGTGATACTGCTACTATTGTGTTGTCAAATTACAAAGAAATTCATTAAGAAATGAATTATTTCTCCAGGCTGAGGACCTCTCTGATTCCTGTTCAGTGCACAGTTTATGTATTATATCAGCCACAGATGGAATTGTCACTCAGTGTATGTTCATGTTCTTGTCCATTTTTTAATGCTTGTGTGTGTAGATAGATGGGTGTGAATATCTGTATAGAGAAGACACCCAGCCTTTTTATCACCCGAAATACTGACTTGTGTTTTCAAAACTCACCCTGAAGGCTGCTTCATTTTTCTAAATGTCATTTTTAGGTCATTAATCTTATATGTGGGATGAATATTTTGCAATGGGTAGCATGTAGCATGCAGAGGGTAATGGCCTAATTTTTTTATTTGGAGCAGAAGAGGGTGATCCCTGTCTAAATAAAAGGCTAAATGAATTGCAAACCCAGAAGACCCTTTGGCACTGCAGGAAGAATGAGGCATTATAATGGAGGCTCTTTTGGATCAGACTCATTCAGTAACAGTTCCAGTCTCAGGCCACACAATGACTAGGGCAGGTGTTCTCTGTGGTTCACACCTTGGATCTCCTGCAACCAAGCAATACCTTGTCTTATGTTATATCTGGCCCTTCTCACGGAGGTATCATACTTCACCATCATTAAGATTCCTTGCTGTGGCTCCTAACAAACAGCATCACCAACTTTCAGAACTTTCACAAGAAAGTTTAACATTCTTTATATTGTGCTCTTAATGTGAAAGGTCAATTACATCAAAAATTAGGGCAGTTCTGAAACTTTGTGAATGTTATCTCTCACTCCTGCCACTAGAGGGTGAACCACAATGTCTAAAAACAATCCAGAAAGAGGTGCAGAGACTACCAGAGAGAGGAACCATAGAAAGTACAAAAAAGTAGAATCAAAGAGTGAAAAATCCTGTTCCAAATTATAGGATAATTCAGAGCAAGGAAGGGGGTCTAGTCCTTATCTACCAGCCAAATGTTTGGCAAGTGTTGCAAAATGATCACTTAAACTTCTCTCAGAATAGTCACTGTTTAGCTATCAAATAGAGCTCAGAGCTCTTGCACATCTAAAGACTGAAGAGTTCTAAGATGAAACGTTGCATATAGATCAAATTTAAACATGGCCTAAAAACGTGCAAAAATAGAAGTGCATAGAAAGATTTTAAAACATCAAAAATTCCAGAGTCTCAACCCGAAATACACAGGACACAACATGTGTACAGACCTGCTCTTGGTGTCCAGAAAATCAATTACAAAGTTCTTTCAACTTAGGTTATTGGCTAGTCTCCTTTAAACCATTCTTTGAACATTATATGAGCTTAGTTAGCCGGGTTAGTCTTCACATTTAGTTAACATTGCTAAAAACACTCAGCAAACAAGACTGGGTTTAGTGGCAGACAGACATGTGGAAAAACTGCTCTGTGCCACGTACTAAGATGTACTGGAAAACAAGCCCCAGGGTGCCAAGATGAGAGACTGGAACAGAATGGAATTTGAAACGTTTTAGCCAAAAATGTTTCCACAATCAAAGTGTTTTTTGCAGAAACGTTTCAGATTTCGTTCTGTTCTCCGACTTCACTCAGACGGAGGGGTATAGAAGGCAAATGTGAACAGATGTACAAGGTGAGCAAACGTAAAAAAAGACAAACACTGATGACATCCTGTATTGATTTTTCAACAGTAAATCTGTGTACAAGTTTACCACGACCCTTTACCTACTCTCCTCTTTTTTATGAGTCAAGGGGAGTTAAGTTTGTCGTTTTCTTGTTTGTTTGTTGTATTTTTTTTTTTGGAGGGAGGTCATTTTTCTGCAAATTTTCAATAAAGTCTATCGATATCAAAATGCACTGTTGCCATTTTCCACATGTTCACACACATTCCTGATAGTGCAGCCTGAAACTGAAGATCCACCCATGTAGGGCCATGATGGTGATACACACGGTTATGAGCATGTAATACAAACACAGTGTATAGTCAGTCAGTCAGTCATCTTCTAATCCGCTTCATCCTGTTAAGGGTCACGGGGAAGCTTGGAGCCCATCCCAGAACACACAGGGCACAGGGCAGGGGACACCCAGGGCGGGGCGCCAACCCAGCGCAGACACAGTGTATAATATTTGGCAAATTCAATGTGGAGTATAGGACTGCATGCACATCTTACAAAATGCAAAGCATACATGGCATAGAGCATGTTATATGCATTGTGTGATGTACATATTGCGGCGTGAATGATGCACACACAGGTGGAAATTAAAATTATGGAGATTAAAAATGACAAGGAGGAATAACATCACAGAAAGTAATATGATGAATGTGTCTGGTAAACAGACATTATTACAACTGTCACTGCCAGTGCTGACAGTCTGATGTGGATACAAAGAGCCTAGGATAGGAGACAGGTTATAATACCTGAAATCTGTGCTTGGTGTGTAAACAGCTGTTATTCATCTTTTTGCCGATGAAAGGACAGCTGCTTCATGCAGGATGGCATGGAGGCACAGTAAATATTGTCCCAGAGGGTCTGTGACAATCATCAGCATGAATAGTTTACTCACGTCAAAGCCAATTTCCTACAGACGTGTGTATTTGTGTATACCTGTGTTTGTGTGTGTATGTGTTTCTCCTAAAGATCCTTTCTTTTTGGTGCAGGCCATGTGGTAATTCCAGGTAAACCCTCCCAATGACCTGAGGTGCCTCCCTATCCCTCACCTCTCCTGTCAGCGTTGACTGCAGGACTGAGGGATGTCACAGGTGTTTCTCCTGTTAGTTTTGATCACATTCTCCATCAACACCCAGGTAGGCTGGCACCAGATCTGACACTGTAATAGGCAATTAATGGTGAGAAAGGTGTATTGTACCCTGGTACAAATCTCTCTAGTATCTTCAGTCCAGACCCACAGCTATGGGTTTTGTGAGTAAGGCTGGAGAGTCAACCTTGCAGAAATCTACAATGGAGCCCATAAGGTGGTCTGGTCTTCTGTTTTGCAGTCACTGGCAGAAGTGTAAAGACTTTTTGTTCAAATTCATGGAATTCTTTTCTACACAAATCCATTTGCATTTTATCATTTTTAAAGATAGCTGCATTCATATTTCCTGTGTATTTGTAATATCTCAAATAATTCCACAATATTCATGTATCATTTGTCTTAATTTGTTTTATATTACCTCTGATTTTTAAAATTTCACTTCATTCAAATTCTCCAATAATAGATTTAGTTTTTTTTTTCCCAAACGTATTCTACAGTATTTACCACAAAATGTAAAAATACTGTTAATCGATTGATTACAGGATCCAGATTTTTTTAACCAGTCCTGATATCTTGATGGTTGTATTTAAAATGAGATCATGTTGACAATATCACAATTAATCTGAGGTATAGAGGATAGTTCCGTCATCATACTTTGATGTAACATCATTATTGTGTTGTCTCTGCACAGGTCTCCTTGGCTAGAACTCTGAAGGATCTGATGGAACAATGGATGAACTACAAGAACGAATGCATATCCAACTCCAACAGTGACCCGCCTGCAACAGGTGAGATGTGTATAAGGCCACACATAGCAGCAGTGTAGCATCCTGTTCATTAAGTCTGACATTGTCTTCTCTGCTCCTTTCTCTGCTGCACCCTCTCTCAGGTCTGGTGTGTAATCGCACTTTTGATAATTATGCCTGCTGGCCTGATGGGATGCCTGGTACCATTGTCAACGTGTCCTGTCCCAGGTTTCTGCCATGGTACCAGAAAGGTGAGCACACTGCAGTAAGTTTTGAGGATATGTGTAGGCTAACATAATTCACATCTTTAGCACATAAACAATTATGCATTGCACATGAAAAGGAAAGCATTGAGACCAAATAAATATCATACAATATGTTACATGTATACAGTATAGAGTATTTCAGTACTTGTGTGGTCTTTGGGAATGATTAATTTCTCACTACTCGTGTGTGTGTGTGTGTGTGTGTGAGTGTGTGTGTGTGTAAGTGTGTGTGTGTGTGTATGTATGCGTGTGTATGTTCGTGCTCGCGCATGTGGGTGCGCGTCTGCATGAGTGTTCATATGTCTGCATGCCTTCAGTCCAGCAGGGTTTGGTGTACCGTATGTGTGGTGCAGATGGGCTGTGGGGATATAAGAACACCAGTGAATGTGAGCAGGATGACCCCTCACAGGTGAGCGCGCTGAAAGGAAGTGTGCACTCACTCAACGGTTTTCATAAACACATTACAAACATTAGTTTGACTTTATAGGTTTTTACTAAATAAAAAAAGCATTAAAGGGTGGCACGGTGGCGTGGTGGTTAGCACTGTCGCCGCGCACCTCCTAGGCCTGGGATTCAATTCCCGCCTTGGGTCTGTGTGCGTGGAGTTTGCATGTTCTCCCTGTGCTTGGTGGGTTTT
>JABJVR010000077.1:116838-141321 GCA_025773905.1 Chitala chitala
CTGTTTTAAATTGTTTGTTACCAAGAAACAATAAACGGCATGTTTATTGTTTCTTGGTAACAAACAATTTAAAACAGCACACTTCTCCCACACAACCCACACAAATGATGTTAAAAGATACAATTGTCTAATAAAATTAACTTAAACAGCGCAGGAGACGCCAGAGTTTTGCTATTAAGCCGTCATCGACAGCCCATACTTGACCTCCTCATTGGTGTTTCCTTTCTGTGCTCTGTGCATTTACTTCTCTCAGTCGCCTAACAAACGTTCATTTCAGTGCCGTGATGACTCCGCGAAAACGCAAAGGCGATTGTTCACAAGGCTACCACTGATGAATGGAAAATCATGCAGATACGCGTTCAATGGAAGATTCCAGAATATTTGAAGCAATTGCAAAACATTTACACAATGAATTTGACAAAACATGTACTTCAAAGATATAACCTAAATACATGTGTGTTTTGTCTTATACTGGGCTACACTATAGTCAGTCGCACAGGAGGAACATTTTACCGCTGGGGGAAAAAACGTTTAGTACCAAATGTAACTCTCTCCTGGAAACAAATTTTACAAGACGGCAGATAGGACATCAGACAGCACGTACAGGAAAGTGTTTATTCAGCATGCGCTTTCTCCATATTCTTAATTTTGACACTAAGATCAGCTATAAAGTACAAGTGGGTCACAAAGAATAAAATTGGTTGTTTTTTATTTTGTGCTGTACGACGTTAACAGCCATGTCACTCTCTATCGACCTGGTGGATTCTGGGAAACCAAAGCTGTCACAGCATCTTGTCTGCCTCAACCTTCTTGCCAACCTCCATACTTACTCGCCTGGTCCTCCGTTGTCATGGAGATGACGTCATTTTGCAGCATAGGATCAGCAGAGGACTCGTGAGGTGGGGAGCGGCACGAGCAGTCTCATACACCGCGGACGGGGAAGGAGCTAGAGAAGACGCCCGCAAGCCTGTTCTCGAACTGACGGTGATCGCCGTATAGTCTTC
Organism: Chitala chitala; assembly: GCA_025773905.1. Lineage (NCBI taxonomy): Eukaryota > Metazoa > Chordata > Actinopteri > Osteoglossiformes > Notopteridae > Chitala > Chitala chitala. The sequence continues at coordinate 117,843 of JABJVR010000077.1, forward strand.
CGACGCAAGGTCGTTCGAATTTACTGCATCAATATGCGCGAGATTGTACATCTGCAAGCCGGACAGTGTGGAAATCAGATTGGTGCAAAGGTAAAACCATGTTTTATATTTAGCCTATATTATCGGGAGACATGGGTGGGGTTCAGCATGTATTTATTGTACATTTGCAGAAGGTTTATTAAATGCAATATTCATATAAACAGCTTTTTAAATTAATGCATGTACTGGGTCTGTATGGAGGCAAAAACACTCACAGAATTTTCTAGAATCCTCGTAAAAAATGGTGGAGTTCCACCTACGACAGAAACAATGGAAGGACATAGCTATTCGTGTATATATTTGTTTATCTAGCCATCGGTGAACATTGTTTTTATGCTGATGTTTTACATTAAAATATGTACATTTTGTATGCATTTTGGTGATTATCTTGCATGAAATAATATAATTTTATTTTACGTATTTCAGTTGTGATTTTTTTGGACGACGATTAATTCGATATACGTATATAAAACAAAATTGTGTGGAATATTGTAGGAAATGTGCATTGATTTGATTTGTGAATGTGGGACATGATTATTCTCTCGTTGCCATGAGGGATAGACGGGTGACAGCAGGGAGTGGCTGCCATTTATAGCTCTGCAAATTGTCTTAGAAATAAATTTAGACGTGTAACTGCATTTAATTGTTACTGTGTAAGATATATCACAACTCTGCAATGAAAATTCAACTGTACCATTAACAATGTAAAATTGCATTCATACGCCGTTTGTGTTATTCCCGTGTTCCTACGCGCACTATCGCGCTACCCTTCGTTGCTATTCGTCGCAGTTCTGGGAGGTGATTAGCGATGAACACGGAATCGACCCCACCGGGACTTACCACGGAGACAGCGACCTGCAGCTAGATAGGATCAGTGTGTATTACAATGAGGCCACGGGTAAGAAAGTCAGAATGACTTCTGCTTGTGAGAGTGATGTGGGGTGCTGATGGGTGTGGTCTGGTATTTGACAGTCACACATTGCAACAGTGTTACTGTCGGAGGGGCACAATATACTGTTACTGAAACATTATAACAGTTACGTACTGTAGGTTAAAAATTTGTACAGATCTCAGAACAAAGCACAATATGCATATACTCAATGATGACTGCAGACTCCAATTACAGATAAATAGGAACCTACCTTGAAACTAACATGATTTATTGTTTCTGAATTTTGCAGGAGGGAAGTATGTTCCCCGAGCAATTCTGGTTGACCTGGAGCCAGGGACCATGGACTCAGTTCGCTCTGGACCCTTTGGCCAGATCTTCAGACCTGACAACTTTGTGTTTGGTTTGTTTCCCATTTTGCTCTGCTTAGCTTGCAGCATGTTGTCTTTGCTGTAATGGTCAAAGAAGTCTGAGATGTTATGATGACCTGTTTCTCAGTAGGTCACTGTAAGTGCTCAGCATATACCTATGAGATGCCTATAGAAACTGCCTTATGATGGAAGGAGTGCAGTGTCATTAAGAGTTACAAAGATTGATTTGTTTGACTGCTCTTCTCACACTTCACACATTATGTTTTGGGCAGGCCAAAGTGGTGCTGGTAACAACTGGGCCAAAGGCCACTACACAGAGGGGGCAGAGCTTGTGGACTCGGTCCTGGATGTGGTAAGGAAGGAGGCTGAGAGCTGCGACTGCCTGCAGGGCTTCCAGCTCACCCACTCCCTGGGGGGGGGCACTGGCTCTGGTATGGGCACCCTGCTCATCAGCAAGATCCGTGAGGAATACCCCGACCGTATCATGAACACCTTCAGCGTGGTGCCCTCTCCCAAGGTGTCTGACACTGTGGTAGAGCCCTACAATGCCACACTGTCTGTGCACCAGCTAGTGGAGAACACAGATGAGACCTACTGCATCGATAATGAGGCCCTCTATGACATCTGCTTCCGCACACTCAAACTCACCACACCCACCTATGGGGACCTGAACCACCTGGTGTCTGCCACCATGAGTGGGGTGACCACTTGTCTGCGCTTCCCAGGCCAATTGAACGCCGACCTCCGCAAGCTGGCTGTCAACATGGTTCCCTTCCCACGTCTGCATTTCTTCATGCCTGGCTTTGCCCCGCTCACCAGCAGGGGGAGCCAACAGTATCGTGCCCTGTCTGTGCCTGAGCTCACCCAGCAGATGTTTGACGCCAAAAACATGATGGCTGCCTGTGATCCCCGCCATGGTCGCTACTTGACCGTGGCCGCTGTGTTCCGTGGGCGCATGTCCATGAAGGAGGTGGATGAGCAGATGCTGAACGTGCAGAACAAGAACAGCAGCTACTTTGTGGAATGGATTCCCAACAATGTCAAGACCGCTGTCTGCGACATCCCTCCACGTGGCCTCAAGATGGCTGCCACCTTCATCGGCAACAGCACGGCCATCCAGGAGCTCTTCAAGCGCATCTCGGAGCAGTTCACCGCCATGTTCCGCCGCAAGGCCTTCTTGCACTGGTACACTGGGGAGGGTATGGATGAGATGGAGTTCACCGAAGCAGAGAGCAACATGAATGACCTGGTGTCTGAGTACCAGCAGTACCAAGATGCCACAGCTGAGGAGGGTGAATTTGAGGAGGAAGGGGAAGAGGAGGTCGCCTAAGCAACAAAGTTCGCTCCTTCCTCCATTTCTTATCATCTCTCTCCCTCTTGCCATCGTCCCTCTAGCTCCTCCCCTGATCCCAACCCCCTCTTTGGACAGCTGGTGTATCTTAAAGTATCAGTGAATAGTATTCCCTCCAAAAACACCCCTCTCCTCATGCACTCACATTTTTGATATTTATTTTTTAAACTTGTGCATTAGTGAATGTGCTGTTTTGTTTCCGATTGCCATGAACACAGACCGCATCTTGTCCCGTCATGTCCTACATTAATGGAAAGGGAAGGATTTTACCAGTAAAGCAAATTTAAAATGTGTGCATTTGGCTCTCTTTGAATAAAGATGTGACAAAAGTGTCTCTATGGTGTGTCTCTTTCAGATTTGTGGGTTTATTATCAGACCTTACTGTGAAACAATGGAACTTTTGGTCTCTGACTTTCCACCAGAGGGAGGTATAAAACCAGTTGTCGGTGTTAGCTGGCTTTTCATCTGTCTTTTCAGTTAACTACTGAAAATAATCTCTTTCATAGTGCAAGCCTTCTAGCTGATACTTTTTCACATTAATGTTAACATCAGTAGTATTTATGTAGCTGTAAATACTGACTGCTTCCATAAGGCCCGTTAGGAAATTGCTGGCAGTCTCTTTGAGGGGCAAATATAAGTTTGAGTAATAGAAGTTTGCCATGTAAAGGTTAAAATATTGTTTTATCCAAAGCAATTATACTAATATGACAATGTTAAGGGATGTGTAGAAACATTAGGGGAAATGAAGCAGGAAATCAGATGAACAGAGCAACAAAATAAGGAAGTCAAATTTAAAAAGTATGGTGGTATGGCTGTGGAAATACGCAGGTGCAGAAGTGAACTGATGACTTCAAAGGTGATTTAGCAATTTCATGGTTCCATTTTGAGATTAATGATGTACGTCTACAAAACATATCAAACTGTATCTGCAGGAATTTATGCTTTTTGGTGGGCCTGCTGAGTAAAGTACAGTGGTAATTAGCAGCCATGTGATACTGAGGATTGAGTTCTAGAGATAGAAAACATGAAAGCATATTGTCTCAGTTTTTGAGGTGAGCAAAATAGCCCACAGTCTTACAAAAAAAAAAAATCTTGGTCAGGACTGCCTCACTTTTTTACAATAGGAAATGTCACACTGCAAACTCCAGAAATAAACTGTACGTCCTCTACATGCTGAACCTAAACTGGAACAGGAAAGCATGAAAGCTCTACAGAATAGAGGTTTTACATCCTGTTAGATAGCCTCTTCTACATTACAGCATGCTGTGTTTCAAGAAGTGGGCCCAAAAGAGGTCACATAAGATGGGATAGATGGTAATGCAAGGGCATTTAAAATGTGTTGCCACTTTTGGCAAGCCGGTGTATTTCAGTACAAAATAAAGAGTAGGCAAAAACAGAAGTATGAGACCATAATGAAGTAGCAAACGGGCCGGATATGCTTCCTATTCTAAGAGATCGACACGTCATGCTCTTACTCACAAACACACACGCACGCACACGCACACACACACACACACACACACACACAAATGTGCAAATCAGGAAGTGAGGCACTTTAGTGTGAAGTTGCAGCAGGTGTCCTAAGACACTGCTGTTCGGCTGACGAATCAGCACTGCCCATGGCTATGAGCACCCCATTGAGGCTCTCCTGACCAGCAAATTAGTGCTCCTCTGGATGCAAGCCGCCTGCCATGGGTGCACGGTTGAAGTGAGTGCACAGCCTCCGTTCTCTTTTCCTGTCTGACATCTTGTCTGCACTCTTCTCTTTGACTGTCTGCTTTGTGGCCTGTTTTCTTTCCCACTCTGGTCCTCTGCAAGTAGCTAAAATTAGGCCCAGAAAAGGTCTTAAAAACGTCAGTTCAGGTGTTGTTAAAAGGATCTATTTTGACTGGTTTGTCCAAGGTGCTTCAACTGAACTGTGAATGTTCAGACTGATAAAGAATGACAGTCAGTGGGGAAAATGAACCAAATCAGCAAATAAGAGTATTATGCAAACATAACGGTAAGCTGTCATGGCTCTGTTGAAGCCGAAAGGGTGAAGGGTAATTTGCTTTTCATAGTGTCCTAGACCTTTGTTCCTAGGCCTCATAACAGAGTGTGTACTGCAGAACGGCCGCGGTGTGAAACTGACTTGTCATCATTAATGAGCACAGAACAAATTACCGTGTGTTTAGCACATGCGTGACATCTTGGTGGTATGGGGTTCATTGCAAAGAGTCAATTCTAAGCAAAAAATAGTCTATTTACTGTAATTTCAACAGCTGTTAGTGTGCATGTGTGTTTGTGTGTGTGTGTGTGTGTGTGTGTGTGTGAAAGAGAGAGAGAGAGAGAGAGAGAGGGAGAAAAAATTTTGGTGAGGTGGTTCATTATAAAAAGTAAATAACTCTTACCTTCAGTGATCACAGAAGCTCACTGTGTATGTGATACCACAACAACATGCAACACCCTTAGTAATAAACAGAACCACATGTAACACCAAAAAACATACGTACAGAAAGGTAATAACACACTCACAACAGCATGTTAGAATAACGGAAGTATTGCATCAATACTATTGTATTTTAATTATTTTACAATTCTGCTTTTTAGAGAAAATCCAAAGAGAACCTTCAACTGGTTCTTTGAGGCATCCTGCCCCATTGCAAAAGACAAAGGTAAGAAGTTCAACACGATATCTTCAAAGATATACTACACACATATCAGAGCATGCTCAGACTTACACAGAGATAAATATACACCATTGTTTGCTGTGCTGAAAATACAACCCACACTGCTATGAAAAAATGAATGCACGCACGCACGCACGCACACACGCACGCACACGCACACACACACACACACACACACACACCATACTCTGCTGTGCTGGGAATACTATCAAGCACTCTGTCTTTTATGTGGGTTGTATCTTTACAAAAAAGCTCAATAAGGCAAAAGCCTGTGGAAAAACACAGGACACAACTCTTTCTATAGATGTGAAAATGGGTTTAACCCCCTTGTTAGGAAAAAAAGAATAAATGCTTTTTAAAGTACATGCAAAATTTCAAGGGGTTATATTAAAAGGAATATAGCACACACAAAATAACCAGGCTTTCTTATGGGCCTTTGTACTTTTGAGCTAGAAGGCAGTAAAGTGGATGGAGAGACAGAGAAAAAGGAGGAGGAGGAACACTGACAGAAAAATGATGCTAAATAGAACAATGAAGGAATAGGACTTTAAAATTGATAAGATGAATCAGGATATGAAGATGACAGGGCAAGGATGGAAGAACAAGAAGAATATTAAAGCAGAGCGTAACGTGGCACTAGGCAGGTTTACAGGAGCTGTGCTAGTGAGATGAAATGGCAGCATTTGTGTTTAACTACTCCTGATGCCTCTAATAATGCCTCATAACTGGCAGTGAGGGCAGAACGGAGCATGAGCCCTGTGAAACTAGAAGTCTTCAAAGTGGTAGGACTTCCTGTCAGGTGATCAAGCATAAAACCACACTGTGAGAGGAGGCAGACTGCTCCTTATTTGTCAAGGTTGCTGCTGAAATGCACACCATAATGTGTCTGGATTTTTTACTGACCATACATTGCCTTTTTGTAATAAATTATCACTAAATCCTTAACATTACTTTGATCCTGTGTCACTAGTTTTAATGTTATCAGTGAACTTTTTTTCTATAATAAAAAAATTAGGTTGTTACAGTCCAGAGGCAAAGAAGGGGTAGAGAAAGTAGAAGAACCAATGCTGCTTATATTCAATTCTGTCTTTGTTCCATTGTTTACTGTAAAGATTAAACTGGAATATTTTAATTACAGAAGAAGGATTCCTATTGAACATGCAGTGAAATTGAATGAATGAAACAATAGACAGTAGAAGTGCATGGAATAGGTCAGGACAATGGGCTTTAGGTAGGAACCATGAGGAAGCTTAAATCTAGAATGGTCTCCACAGTAAGCATGGACTTCTGCTGTGTCCTCTGAGTATTAGAGATGGGCTGTTTGGAAGGTGTGGTGTTTTGGACCATCAGATTAAGAAATGTTCCATTTCTGCACATTCGGAAAGAAAAGGTTTTCCACACATGCAGTCTACAAGATGTTTATAGGACATATAACACAATATTAATCATCCAGTTTCAATTCAGTTTGAAAGGACAAGCATCTGAGTAATATGTTTTGACCATTCCATACCAACACCAAACTCTTATTATACCTGTTAAAGAAATATACATGTGAGTAAAACACAGGATGTGTAAAAACCTCAATGAATCAACAGCAAAGTTATAAATAGATGTATTTTATTTGAAATTGTCTTCTTTCTCTCTAGACCCTGGGCTTCTGTTTCAATTCCCTGAAGATTATAGTGATGAGGTAGACCTTGTTTCTCCTTTCTTCATGATCACCAATTTGCATGCATGATTCTCTCAGTAAAGGACACTAGACCAAGACTTACTGGCCACTTCATTAATTACATCTTGCTAGTACCAGGTTGGACCTTTGTTCTCTTTTGCCTTCATAACTGCCTTAATTCTTCATGGCATAGTTTCAACAAGGTGTTGGAAACATTCCTCAGAGATTTTGGTCCATATTGACATGATAGCATCATGCAGTTGCTGTAAATTTGTCAGCTGCACATCCATGACTCTCCCGTTCCACCACATCCCAAAGGTGCTATTGGATCTGGTGACTGTGGAGGCCATTTGAGTACAGTGAATTCATTGTCATGTTTAAAAAACCAATTTGAGATGATTTTAACTTTGTGACATGGAGCGTTATTCTGCTGAAGTAGCCATCAGTAGATCAGTACACTGTGGTCAAGAAGGGATGGACGTGGTCAGCAACAATACCCAGGTAGGCTGTGGCATTTAAATGATGCTAAATTGGTAGTAAGGGGCCCAAAGTGTGCAAACAAAATATCCCCCACACCATTACACCACCAACCTCAACCACTGACACAAGGCAGGATGGATCCATGCATTCATATTGTTTATGCCAAATTCTGACCCTACCATTCATATGTCACAGCAGAAATTAAGACTCATCAGACCAGCCAATGCTTTTCTAATCTTCTATTGTTCAATTTTACTGAGCCAACACAAACTGTAGCCTCAGTTTCCTGTTCTTGGCTGGTATCGTTTTCTGTTTCAAAGTTCAATGTGTTGTGCATTCAGAGATGCTCTTTGGTACACTTAGGTTGTAATTAGTGATTGTTTTCGTTACTGTTGCCTTTCTATCAGCTTGAACCAGTCTGCCCATTCTCTTCTGACCTTTAGCATCCACAAGGCATTTTTGCCCAGAGACCTGCTGCCCCCTGGATATTTTCTCTTTTTCAGACCATTCTCTGTAAACGCGAGACATGGTTATGTGTGAAAAATCCCACTAGATCAGCAGTTTCAGAAATACTCAGACCAATCCACTCGTGAACCGTGCTACATTCTTAGTCACCTTTAAAATCACCTTTCTTCCCTATTCCGATGCTTGGTTTAAACTAAACAGATTGTCTTGACTGTATCTACATGCCTAAAATGCATTGAGTTGATGCCATGCGATTGGCTGATTAGATATTTGCATTAAGTAGCAGATGTAAGTCATAAAGTGGCTGGTGAGTGTAGGTCTAGACCATGGTGTTAGGCTAAGATTCTGAAAAAACACAAGTGCTGGATTTCACTCCAGGACCATTGTTTGGTTTTATTGGTCTTTAATGCATTTAATCAAAGCAAATATATAGTATGTAGTATGGATACACTGTACATGTACCCACACAATGCAAAATACTGTTTTTAAATTTAACTTGAAAAAGAATGCTAAATAGTTAATTCAGTAAAAAAAAAAAAAAAAAAATCAACATTTTAACTGCACATATTTTGTGCTGTTATAGCAGCACTTGTGGATATCCTCAACCATCCGTTCACATCTCTGGCAGTTTGAAATGTATTTATAACCAAAAACATGCGGTTTACTCTCTCACCTGACCACACTTGTGTTGTATCTGACAGGAATGTGTTCGGACTCTGCCACGGTTCTGCTTTCCTTATGACATAGAAAGGTAAACAGCTATAGGAAATTGTGTTTTTAGCTGTGTTTTATGCCCTCCCTGTCCCTGTAATTTGCAGAATAATCTCTGTTTCTTTGTCACAGCTTTGGCTGCTCCCTGTGTGTTTGTTTTGCGTTGCTTTTGCTTTGTAATACTGAGTATCCACAAAACGAGCTGGACCACTGGGATGGCATGACTGACTGCTGCCAGCATAGACAGCCTCACTGCTTGTCAAGAGGCTGCTGTGGCTTATCGAACGTTGGCGCAGTGACACCCTAACTGTGCCGTACCAGTATGGACATGTCTGTGTTACCCACAGGGTGAAACCGAGCGTCACAGTGCAGCACTTCACGTTTGTGCTCACTGACCTGGAGGGATGTCAGCGTTTTGGGTTCTGTCGCCAAACGTCCGGATCACGCGCCTGTCTCTGCATTCTGAGGTCAGTAAAATGCACAGCAGAAAAACACAAAAACACACATTTATTTATTTATTTAACAGGTGCATTGCACAGTACATATATTGCACAGACCAGAGATAGCTAAAAGCTCATTTTCATCTGTAGTCCCTGTAGAGGCAAAATGACAGCAGGTAACAGTGCAGCCAGCAGCCCATAAAACCACCCATATCCAAACAAATAAATAAAACATCCCAACAATAACCCAACAACAAGGCACCAGCAGAAGGACCACATCGACAACAGTCCGATACATCCACACTCAATAAATTATAAAATCAACACTATACCAGGTCTACACTAATGACTACACATCTGATTATCCTTCAACCATTCCTTCATATAAAATTTAAAATGATCTAAAGTGTTACATTTTCTAAAAATTAATGGTAAGGAATTCCACATCACTGCAGTTTTGACTGAGAAACTGTTCTGTCCAAATGTAGTGGATCTAAAGTTCACATAACAGTCTCCTCTGATGGAGGCTCTGCATGTTCAAACTCCTACTTCGTCATATGATTTCACAAACACTTTAACGGGTTGTGGTGCCAGGTTATGAAAAATCTTATACACTAAACTAACATTGGCCATGGAAATAAAATTTTGAAATGTTAATAATTTATATTTCTTAACAATATTACAATAATGGTAGAAGACAGGTTTCTTATCCAATATTTTGAGTGCCTGCTTGTACAGACTTTGAAGTGGTTATAAAGCTGTTTTGGTTGACTGATCTTAAGTTGTTATACAATAATTAAATGAGAAAATATCACTGAATACATGAAAAGCTTGGCTGCATTTGTACTCATTTGATGGTAAATGAATCTAAACTGAGCAAAATTAAATTTCACAATTTTTGAAATCTTTGAAATACGCTTTTTAAAAGACAGTGTGCAACACCTAAATATTTGACAGAATGTACTTCTTTTAATTTTTGTCCTTTAATAATAATATCTCATGTAGGACACAGAGTATAAATAAACATAAAACACAAATACACCAACAAAAAACACAAATTTTAAGGGTCATTAAAAAAATCATCAACTTGTGCATGTCTTCACAGTGTAAATGCTCCATTGTGATTGAGCTCATTGAGTTATTTTACTAATCCTCCAACTAAGACTAACAACGTCTCTTATTGGGGGATTTGTAAACTGTATTTTTTTGAGAAATATGTATAATTCCAGGCAGGTGAGGGTAATATTGCTAGTAGTAGTAGTGCCAAGACTGGAATGCTCATCGTAAGTGATTATGATGGGACCATGTATGAATATTTACGAGACCTCACCAAGAATGATACAATCCCCTGGATTCAAATCAAGGGTTTTATTTAATCCTCAATCTCAGTTTAACTCAATCTGGTGAATTATGAATTCCGAATTCAGATTATACATGTTACAGTGGTATCTGACAGTAGATCAGTAACTTTGTCCAACTTTATGCCCAGGTAAAACTTTGGCAGAGCTCATCTCTTTTCATTCACTCGTTGCTTTCTTTGTTGCAGTTACCTGCCTTGGTTTGAAGTGTTTTACAAATTGCTGAACAATTTGGCTGACTACCTAACTAAAGGACAGGTAAAGATGAAGTCCTTTTCAATTTTTTTCAAACTTTAGTAAAAGTTATAAATATTCTTTACTAGCTTTCATTGACCAAAGAAAGTGATACAACCTAAATCCCTGAAGAAATGTGACTTTTCCACCCACGCCTATGCATTGTGTGATAGACCAACGAGATGCGGGACCTGCTATCAGCCCTCCACAAACACCCAGTTCCACAACTCGACAGCTTTGCCACTCTACAGTTGGTAAGTTGGCCTTCGCCGGTCACTTCTCAGTGGAGCTGTGCACACTATTTCTTAAGGAGGTTGGAATCTGTTTGCTTTAATAGAAATTTTTATGTCTTTAATAGCATAATATGCCATAGTCTATGTCAAAATGCAACATGCACCTTCCATAAAGAAGAAAAGCGTATGTTCATAAAAACGTCATCTTTGGAGGAAAAAAAATGAATGCCAGTATACTGAAATCACTTGTGTATGACTGATCTCAGTGCTAACCTCGTCCACCTGTGTGTTTGGATGCTTATTGTGTTCGAGGGTGCATTCATTCCCAAAGCACATTGCTGTATTTTTACATTCATACACGGATCCAAATCTCTTCTAAACATTAATCCTGAAGTACAAAAAATGTTTCTTTAATTGTAGTTTTTAGTTTGCTGATGACAAAATACAGACTTTGGTCATACTGTATTGCCAGTCTACAATTATACATGCATTACAAAACAACAAACAACATTTTTTTGTTTATTTCCCCTATTTTCCTTTTTGAAGGAGTTGTGTATTCACCATTTTGCATCCATATTGGTGTACTACTGTACCACTGGGTTTCTGTTGCAATATTGTTTAATTATGTTATGTTAGGCAGAGATATTCTGTAAATCATCAACTGTGCCTCTTCCCCCTGAGGGTGAGCAACTGCAGGTTACCACAGGGGTAGAGAATCCCCTCAAGAGCTTCCACCCTGCCCCTGTGGGGCAAGGTGAGTCAGGGGTGAGTTCTGAAGCTTCAATGTAGCTTCAGCTGACTAATTCCAAAAATGCTGCATCTGGATTAACTGCCCAAAGCATGGGACAGACTAACCTCCAGGACCCTTGGCTGGACTAACTAAAAAAGAATTTTCTATTGGACTAACATGGTAAAAAACAGGGCTAGATGAATTCCCAAAAACATGGGCCAGACTAACCGCCAATACTCTGACTGGACTAACACTTGAAAGGAAGCTGAGTTAGAATAAACAAGATATGACCAATTTCATACAATGTGTTTTGAATAAATTCCCAAGAACATTTTAAAACCTAACCCCTAAAACAGAGCAATTGAATGTCTGGATTAACTTTCAGAAAACCAAGAAAAACAAATTAACAGAAAATCTGAGAGACAACCATCCATCTAATATCACATGGACTAATTTCCAAGAGTTTTTTTAGGGTGTGCATTGGGACGCAGGTCAGGTGCCTCTTTCTTAAGCATACACTGTCTTAAATACACGGAATGGCAGAAAACTTTGAGTGTGCGCATGCAAAATTATTTGTTGCGTATTAGACCCTTATAAGCACGTATGAAAAATTCTGTGTCTGTAATCCTGATTAGACTTCATAATTTTCATGATGCTTTTGAAGACTGACTACAGTGAAAATATAGTTTTGTATTCGTCACCATAGCTACTACAGCTCAGGTTGCCTCTCTTTGTGGTCATCACAGGACCTTTTTGACAAACCTTCTTGTGTTCATCAGATCCCGTTCTTCATTGCTCCAGACCCTATGAGTCTGCCCTCCATCCCAGAAAGTGTGAGCATTTTCTTATGTCTCTGTCTTCTTCTCCTCCCTCACATCTCTCTCATGTACCCCCTTGTATGTACTTTGTAGTAACTGCTCTTTGATGAACTGGACAATCACTTAGCTCTGTGTAAGTGCATGTGTGGTCCATATACACATGCCTGTCTGTATGTCTCCATATTTTCTCTATCCTCCTGTGTTCTATGTGTCTTTGTGTGGGCACTTGGCTGTCTGTCTTATTTTTGTAATGCACAAACATACACTTGTGGGTACATGTGTTGGTGTACATGTGTAGGTATACATTTGTGTGTCTCCCCTCAGAGAAACCTGACAGAGCTGGTTGTGGCTGTGGACGTAAGTAACCTGCTACAGATCTACGCGAGTATGCTATTTGAGAGACGTATCCTCATCTTCTCCAGCAAGCTAAGCACAGTGAGCTCATCGCCTCACACTGCCCTCCACCTTTACTGTTTGCCGTTACAGTGTTGTACTGTCAAACGTTTTGCCATTGGTTTATTTGGTTAATCTGGATGTGCAGTGTGGATTGTTTTGCTGTTTTATTAGGTGGGGTGGTATTTTAACAGCTGCCAGTTTTCTCGCACTTTTAATTAGTGGCAACGGTGATTGGGGAAATGCTTGCCAGCTCACATTGTTTATTGAATGACAGTGATGAAGGAGGCTTACAGGCAATACTTTTCTGTGATTGGTGGTTGTGCAGAAATTTTGATGATTCTGATTGGCCCTGGTTGTCTGTTTGTCCCCAGCTGACTGCCTGTGTACACGCCTGCAGTTCTATGCTCTTTCCCATGTACTGGCAACACATCTTCATTTCCGTTCTTCCTCCCCACCTGCTTGACTACTGCTGGTGGGTGTCTGTGCAATCAGCCAAATGTCAGCACATTCACGTGACTGAACAGGAGAAGTAAAAGTGCATGGTTAATACCAAATAAAGAGAATGCCAAGGGCAAGCTCATATAGCAGTACTCTCAGTATAAAGTATTTTTCAGTGCTGTTATTGTCAATAGAAAATGAAGATAAAGGAATTGCTACCATATATGAACGATAAGTATTAGAACTAAATTAAGGCAATCTAATAGATGAAACAAGAGTCAGAAAGGGACACAATTTTATCTTTTATTTCTCTGACAATACACTTCTGTCTCTGACAGCGCTCCAATGCCCTACCTGATAGGAGTCCATTCCAGTCTCTCTGAGGTATTGCCTCCTTGTTGGTCACATGACAAACATAGCATTCCCTTTGGCAGCCTTTGACCAATAGCACACCTGATACCTGAACATTGCCTGTCTTCTGTATCTCGCAGAGGGTGAGAAGTTACACCCTGGAGGACGTTGTCATTCTGAACGTGGACACAAACACCATTGAATCGCCATTTGACGACCTAAAAAAGATTCCTTCACATGTGGTAAACTTCTGACTAAACTCTAACACTGCAGCTTTGAAGGCTACATGATGTGTATTTGAAAGGGAGGAGGGAGCTACTATGAGTTTCCTAGTACATAATACTATATACAATATAAATGTGATTAACTGACACTTCCTCTGAGCATAGGTGTAACAGATTATAATGTGTTTTTATTCAGTCATGTGAACTTTACATGCTGGTCCCAAATCGTGGTGAATGAGAAGGGTTGGTGGAATGTCCTGGTGGCCCATCCCGTAAAACACTCCCCAAGAAAATTTTATTGAGGGGCTCTCTGCGGAGAGAGTTGGCCCATGGAACCATCAAGAGCCATACATAGCTGAACGGAAAACATCATCAATCATCTTCAATGTGTGTTTTATAATGTACGGTATACCTATGTGACTGATGATTGTATCTTGGTAGATTATTTTTCCACCACAAACACAGGAACTGAAAGCAGGGTTTGGGGAGATGTCATCGCAAAACTAATTCAAATACTCAGAACTTCTTCCTCTGCTGCTTGAGTTTCGTGGGCCAGTCCAGGCATGCAGTCCAGTTTGTTGGGTTAATCTGACAGTCCATAATTCAGATCTAGTGCATAGCTGTTTTTACAGCTCTCTCTTTGTCTCTCTTTTCTCTCCTCCCTGTGTGTGTGTGTGTGTGTGTGTGTGTGTGTGTGTGCGCGCGTGTGCGCGCACCTTCTCTGTAGGTGTCGGCCCTGAAGATGAGGCTGAAAAAGCAGTCTGCAGCTACAGGAACAGGTGTGGCCAAGGCCTTCCTGAGAGCACAAGCAGAGCTCTTTGGAGGCTACAAGGAGGCGCTGGTGTGCACTGTGGTGAGCTGAACACAACAGCAGTGAGGAGGACAACATACTTTCACAGCTGATGTTGGGGAAGCAATCTGTTTGTTTCTATTTTAAGGAATTGCTACTGATTCTGTTTCTTTTTTATATTTCAAGGAAGGTGAACCCATCTCTTTTTGTGAGGAATCCTTTCTGAACCACAAATCCAAAAGCATGAGGCAGTTTCTGGAGAGTGCTGTGCATCTGCAGTTCTTCAAACAGGTGCTTACCAAAAGAATACTCGCAGCAAACCGTTGCTTCGCTTATCGAAGGCTGCTACCTCCTGGTTATTGCGTGATGATGATGATTACGATGATGATGATGATGGCTCTCTGTAATAAGTACAAACTTCACTGACTACACCAACAAGTTACTGTGCTCAGTCCTATCTATGTGTTATTATGCCTTTTGTTTCTTTCATTTTGACTGTCTGAGAAAGTGGTATCTTCAGATGGCTGATAGTGCTGCCACCTAATGGCAGAAATGTTAAACAGCCCTTATGTTGTGTGTGGTTTTCACAGTTTATTGATGCACGCCTGGAGCTTCTGAATAATGGGAAGGAACCGGCAGACCTCTTTGAGGAGGAAATCCTCCAGGCTGGTGCATCTACATGTAAGAATGAAACGTAGGAAGAGGGAGAAGATATCAGCAGGCACTGACACAGTTCATGCAGAAATGACAAAAAGACTGAACTGACTATACACTGTTTGTCTGTCATCTTCAGCAGGTACCAAATCATACCAGCAATGGGTAGGGAACTTGAAGGTGTGTTTTATAACTTCACGTCCAAATGAACTACTCAACAACATCATGCACTCAGTCATATACACCGTAATCATTAATCATTTACGTGTTTAAAATGCAATAGGAAACTAATTTATAATCTAGCACATATATGCATTCTCAAAATTCAGTGTTGCTTTTCTGTACATTATATTATTTTGACTCACAGTAAGAATTTGTAATTGTTTTGTCAAAAGTACCAGGCTGTTGAGTGGTTGTTGAATTTAGCTGCTGACTTGTTGTTTGTTTGGGACCCATTGCTGATGGGTCGTTTGCAGGTTGGAGGTGGAGCTCTCATTCATACTGTCAAGTCGAAGGCCAACATGTACAGGGGTGTAAGTAGTGGCTGACTGAGCAGCTTTGGTAAAAGTAAGCCAGTGTCTATTACAGTGTATACCATCAGTGTCTGCTCATCACTGTTTTCTTGCAGGCCAAGTCGTGTTTGAGAAACATTACTTCTAAGGTGAGAATGCTTTGTGTGACTCTGTTTGCATGTCTGCGCATGTGTGTCTGTGCAGCATGCACACAAAGTGTTTCTCCCTATGCAACAGGAGGACAGTCATGCTGCCACTCTATACAGGGTAGGTTCCCTGCGCCCCCCAAGGTCACACCAGCACCGCAGTGTTCAGTCTGACTGCCTGCAGAGCCGTCTCCCAATTACACAGCACTTTGGGAAGGTAGGTCTTTCCTTCTCACCCACTTGGTTCTTCCTTTTCTCACCCCTCTTTATACTCTTTCTCCATTTACATCCTGTAACCCTACCTGTTGGTCTGTCCTTGTCTCTCATTCTTTCCCCCTGCCTTCCTCTTATGTCTTATTCATCCCTGTAGATGCTAGAGATGTTTGGCTCTTCAAATGTTGGTTCAGTTTTGGTTGCAGTTGGTTTTCAGCCTAAAACTAGATTTCCTGGTGTTAGAACATCATGTACATTCAGCAGAAATGCAAAAATTTTAAATCTTAAAATATTGGTGTACAACCAGTCTTGCTGCACCTGAATAGCCATTACCTTGCATTTAAACAAAATGTTAATTGTTCTACAGAAAATGGCAAAATGTTTTCACCAAGATATCAAACCTACACCATGATTATGTATTATTTAAAAAACATCAAACAACAATAAATGCTATATTAAATACTGTAACTGTGATAAACCTTTCATATTTTTTATATTGCATTTATATCAAACGCAAACACTACATAATTAATGGCATTCTACACGGCACTGGTAATAATAGTGTTATTAGGCCCAAAGATATTATGTAACTTATATTGTGAATATTATAATAAAAATTTTTGGAGAACATTTTAAGACTTGTTAATATATCCAGGTTTTTAGTAAACTTCTTACTAGATCTACTGAGAACCACGTATAGTCGTTTTTTACTCTGACATGGTTTTAGGTTTTGGTAAAACTGCCACAACCAAAACCGGAACAATATTTCAGAACCTGACCCATCACTAGTAGACACTAACATCTGTCTCTTACTCCATGTCTTTCACTGTGCTTCATCACTGTGCTCCCTCACCATGCTCCCTCACCATGCTCCCTCACTGTGCCACTTTACCATGCTCCCTCACCATGCTCCCTCATCATGCTCCCTCACTGTGCCACTTTACCATGCTCTCTCACCATGCTCCCTCATCATGCTCCATCACCATGCTCCCTCACCATGCTCTCTCACTGTGCCACTTTACCATGCTCCCTCACCATGCTCCCTCACCATGCTCCCTCACTGTGCCACTTTACCATGCTCTATCACCATACTCCCTCACTGTGTCACTTTACTGTGCTTTGTCACTGTGCCTGCTTATTGCTGTACATGACTGTGTCTCCTCACTGTGGTCTGTGATTGTGCTGTTTGGATGCTTTCCTCCTTCGTGGTGGTCCTCTGTTGATATGCATTCACTCACATAACTGTGCCATGTCTTGTGCCACTCTGCAATGCTATGCTTTTTCAGTCTCGTCCACGTCGTCCAGCTCGCAGGTACACTGGCCCATTGGTGGATGAGTCCCAGCTAGAACAGGGTAGCACCTGGACGTGCACCTGGGAACCTACACTGGAGAATGGGTGAGGACGTATGAAAGAGGTAGGCTTTAGGCAATAGGATGATCAGGACAGACTGGGTACAGTTTGTAAAAGGAAAAAAAAAATTCACCTGGCTTCCTTACTTCCTATTTATAATGGTGAAAAAATCTTTAACTCAGCCTAAGTAGCTTTTGAATCCAAAGTGACCATGAGACCATCAGCATTGGTTAGCATGTACCCAGCATTGGGCTTGGCCAGTTTTGTGACTGCCTGGGTCATTGGGGCATAGTGCTAGGCCTTGTGGACAGTGATACAATAAGAGCAACAGCTGGCTTGTGTGGTCTACATTGGGCAGAATAGAAAGTGAAGTTGTATGATAGTGAGATACTTATGTACATATTGGGTTATGTAGCTTAGTATACATGTATAAAAAAACACAGGCAAAAAGCAGGGTAATGACACTGTGCATGTGCACCTCTCAGGGCAGCACAATGTCAGGAGGGTGGGGCAGACAGTACCTTGCTGGAGGACCTGGATACTCAGCTGATACAGGACCCAGAGGAGATGGATTTGCTGGGAGAGATCTTTGACACACTCAGTGTACGCAATTCCCACGAGCGGGGATTTATCTATAGCACCCGCAGTCTGGATCTCTTTGGCTCTGACAGCACAGAATTTATTATACAGGTAAGACCATGGCTTTACAGATCAGTTCAAACAGGTAGGAGCATGTCTATACACATCACATCTCTCTGGTAGGAGTATGGCTATACAAACCAACTCACACAGTACGTGCATCACTATAGAGGTCAAATCAAATAGGTAGGACTATAACTATATAGATCACATCATTTACAGCCAAAGCCACAAGTCAGATTTAATGCCTGAAAATGGCCATTGAGTTTGGTGAATACAAACAAGTCCATTATGGCAATTATGAGCACATATGAAGATGTAAGGATGGCAGACAGAAAACATACATTTCCAGTTAATGACCCAAAAATAAAATCACAAAACACTGATTAAGAGCAGAATAAAATTTGTAAATTCCTATTTTTGTTTTAATGCAAGTTACTTAGTAAAAAAATAATACTTTTCTCCAGAATTTTGAAATATAAATACACTAACATGCACAATGTAAAACATCCATATGTTTAACCTGTATTTCTACCTATTCATCACAGAAAAAAATGGTTGCACCAAGCCAGGAGAGTCTGAATAACTCTACGGGCAGGAGTGAAAGTCTGCTGAGCTGGGGGCAAGAAGGCGATGTAGAGGAAGAGCAGCAGCGTGGCACAGAGGAGGAGCTTAGTGACAACCTAGGGGGGCTGAAGGAGGACCAGGAGCAGAATGAGAATATAGAGGTAGATGTGGAGAGGAGCCTAGAGGAGAGGCAACAGAAAGACAAAAATTATGATAGTTCAAAAAGCCAAGTAGAATGTGACAGGAGAAGCAACCAGGATGAAGACATAAGGGAGGAGAAGGTGAAGGAAGAGGTGAGCAGTCAGGAACAAGAGACCATGCCTGGAATCAGTGAGCTGGCTTCTCCTGGAATGGCTTGGGAGACAGGAACCTGTGCCAACAGCCATGAGGAGGTTGGCGAGTCTGTGGTCTCACCCTCAGAAACTAAGCCATGCAATAAGGAAGACAGTCATAAACCATTGCATCAGGCAGAGAAACCTCAGGTTGCAGCCAAGACCAGCTGCATCACTTCAAAGATGCGGGTGGAAGAGCCTGTTCATGTAGCCAATGAGAAGGGAGAAACTGCCGTTGATTGTCCTTTACCCAGAGTGCAGGAGACAGTTGCTCTATTTCAGGTCAAAGCCATGAAGAAACAGGCAGGTGTGTGGAAAAGCCCCTCAGAATCTTCGAATGGCAGGATGGAGAGCCAGGTGCCTGTGAACACTGCAATTCAGCAGGCTGGCCTTTTTGTGGAGACAGACACTGCTGGGGAGACTGTAGATGCACCTTCCATCAAGGTGTCTGAGCTGAAGAAAAGATTTGAGGCTTGAATCCTGGTAGAAAATCAGAAACAGCTCCAGGAGGTGGTTCCTGTAGATTGTTAGCAACATCCCTTCCTCTTCATGACTGACGATGGCATTAAACCATCTCCAATCAACAAGTTCAAAAATATTGAGCCAGAACATCATAAAGTCAGCTGTGCCATTTTGTGGATTCACAGGCAAACCCAAAGCGATGGCAATGTAAAGAATTAAGCCTAGATTTGGCTTTCCATCATGAGCTAATTGTAAAAGTACTATCTTTTTATTTCATGATATTCTCAGCAGGCTGATGGAATTTAACTCAGTAAACATAGCTGTTGTCCTGTATACTTCTCTCTTGTTAGTATTGTGAGTGATAGTCTGGATAAATGTAGAATGCCAAACTTTTTCAAGGTTAGCTAAATTACTGCTGGCTTACATTGCTATTTTTTGTATAGAATGTTTGATGTTGTCAAAAAAGCTGACCCTTTTCATTATTTGCTTCAGGTTATGTTTTTATGCATTACTTAACATTTTTTAGGACCATTTCAGTGATCTGCTTAGAGGTCTTTTTGTGCCACTTGTGCTGCTGTTGTCCTTGGTAGTACCTGTTCCTTTGAAACATTAATGAATAAGAGGCTTTGACTATGACAAGTCCTTTCAGGGAGAGCATAACTGAATTTTAGTAAGAGATTCCAGTGCGGTAAAGATGAATTCCATGTGTAAGATCTTAATTAATTAGGTCAGTCTGAAATACTTAAAGGGGGAGAGGAAAAAAATTAACTTTAATTAATTTTAAGAACATGAAACTGATTGACTGGCAGTGAAGGAACCCATTAACTGTTGACTTTTACTCAACTTTTGTACTCACTAGGCAGAGGTCTGTGGTGTGTTTATAATGTGTTTATGATGTGCTTTTATGAACTCAGGCTGTGTAAACTGTACAGAGGTCAGTGTGGTGTCTTCAGGCAGTTTTATCGAGATCCTGAACATTACCAATTCCAGTGTATTAATGCTCTTAAAACTGAACTATCAAACCATTGACCACGTGACTGGTTATCACAAAAGAGCTTTCTTCTAACAGCTTCCAGCAGCTCACCTGTTACATTTGGAGCATGTCTAGGTGATGTTAGGTTAATTAGGAAATGTGAGGAAGTGCATGTCTTTCAAAACACACTATGTTTACAGACAGGGGCAGCAAGGAGTTGTTACTATTAATATTCTGCCCAAAATACAGAAATGTAGAGTCAGACTAAATGGTCTTGCTCTACATCAGCGCCTCCTTACATCACACATTACAACCTAGTACATAATTTGCTCATTGTGTGTCACTCAGTGCTCCATGGGATCACCCATAACAATCCACTATGGGTTTGATAGCTATATTTTATCCCACTAACAATGTTCTTTGTTGCTTAGTATTAATACATCACTAATTTGCTAAATTTAATCCCAGTATGGAAAAGAAACCCCCCATTTAATTTATTTTTCCCCCACTTTCACAATATTGATTGCTACAAGACAGTGTTTATCTATATACAGGGCTTTGAAACCAGTGAAGTAGTTCACCAGTCAGCATTGTGGACCTAGCAATTGATTTTGTGTGTGTATGTGTGTGTATCTGCCTGTGTCTGTAGGTCTCTTCACATTAATCCATCATACAAATTAAACAGGTGGTGAAACAATTTAAGTTAAAGTGATGCTGTCTTTTCAGAATAATCTGAAATAAAAAAATGACAACTCTTGCTATCAAAACATAAAGTTTAGGTAATGTCCCTTAAAATGTAATTGAAACCCATTCCTGCTATAGAACTGAAGAGAGGTGCTGTGAGACATCCTGTATGCTAGTGCAGACAGCTGATGTCCACCCCACTACACTGCAGAACAGCAAAGCTACACTTGATATGACCCAGTAAAATCACAATAATCACCATCAGTGTTGTATAATCTGTCATTACTGGCAGTATAGAGCAAGTTAGGAAAAGACTGAGATTTGTAGCCAACATGCTGATAGATGAAGTCCTGCCCTGTTGCTGTACTTTTCAGGCAAATACTTGTGTAATTATGCATAAATTTTAGGGCTCAAAAAATTTCAATATTTATCATTTTATACTGTCCCTAAAAATTAAAATTATTTTGAAAGCTTAATTTTTTCATGTCAACAGTTTGAAGTTTTAAATAATGTTCCTCAATTCTGTAGCATGGATTCAGATACACCTAGATTAATCATTTCCATATTAATCTCCAACCTGAACCTGTTTTATGGGAAAAACCAAGGTTGCACAAGCAGTAAGTATGGACAGAAGTTACCTAATCTATGTGTGGTTCCAAAATTGAGCAAGAGGACCCCTAACTTGCCCCATACTAATCAATCAAACAAAAGCAAGCCAGGATTTCTGTACGTTTTGAGAAGTTCTAGAGTTTATGAAAAATTATGATTTACTTACATTTGAGCAAAATAAAACAGAAAAACTGAATTTATGAAAACATAAATTAGAAAACTGTTGAAATTCAGAGAAGGAAGGCTCATCCCCTAATGCAACATTAAGAGGGCAGGAAAGTAGGGGAGTGACCTATAAGACCCGCACACTTATTACACTCAAACACCTTAGGCTCCTTTACAATATAAACACACGTGTTCTTAACCATTTACAAATAACTGAAGCCAATTCCGTTGTGGGCTACAAATAATTTTGCTCAAAGATCTGGTCAAGGTACATGTCATGTAAAATATCCAGCATGCCTTGGCTAACAAGAATTAAGTTACAACTACAGAATCATTTTGTTTGAGAAAGACAGGAGATAAGAGGGTTTCTGGGAATCTAGTCATAGCCAGATGTGGGAAATGTCCAGCACAAACAAACACACACACACACACACACACACACAGTCTAAATTATTATGGACCCCTGGCAAAACTCCCTGATACAGAAGAATTTAAAAATAGATGGAAGTTTAATTATTTTATGCTCCTGTTACACCAGCAAGCTTTTGCTACTAGACTCAATACTCAACAGTTCAGCTATGGTGTTTACTTTAAACAGGATTCCTTGTGGTTCAGATGAGAGTGTGCTGTGTCTGTGTAAAGTATATAATTAAAGACAGAATGATTAATGGTATTGGATGGTAGAACACTTAAATTTAAGGTAAACATTCTTCAGCAAATAATCTTTGGCTTAGAGAGTTTTGCTGAAGGGACTGCACCTGAACATCAGGTCGACTGTTACCCTACCCTAGAACATTAATTCATATTAATATAAATTTTAGGTATATGGAGAAATCCCAGAAGCATTTTCAAAAACAAGTTTAATGGAATGACTAATACTTTAAGTAAACTTGATTAATTTGTTACTGGTTGCACTGAGTAATTAAAAAATGTACTCACCAATTAAAGTTAAAAACAAAAAGTTGTGCAGTTTGAAATATGGACACATAGTGCCCTTACAATAACATATACAATAACACATTTAGAAGAAAACAAGCGTACAAGTGCTGGACATTGAGCGCTACAGTATAACACAGTGTGTTCACACTAAAGCCAAATGAAGCTGCATTTGTGACTGAGTGGTGAATGTGTTAAGTGTGGAGAAGTGTTCATCATCCAGTTGCATTTATTGTATAGCAGTGTTTTCATTTTACAGTAGTTTTCATGCAGCGGTGCTCACTGTGCAGCAGGGTTTATCATGCAGCTGTGTTCACTGTGCAGCAGGGTTTATCATGCAGCGGTGCTCACTGTGCAGCAGGGTTTATCATGCAGTGGTGCTCACTGTGCAGCAGGGTTTATCATGCAGCGGTGCTCACTGTGCAGCAGGGTTTATCATGCAGCTGTGTTCACTGTGCAGCAGGGTTTATCATGCAGCGGTGCTCACTGTGCAGCAGGGTTTATCATGCAGTGGTGCTCACTGTGCAGCAGGGTTTATCATGCAGCGGTGCTCACTGTGCAGCAGGGTTTATCATGCAGC
>JABJVR010000077.1:147208-162913 GCA_025773905.1 Chitala chitala
GAAAAAACTATAAAAAAGAAAAGAGGGGTGAGAGCTGCTGTAACCGGCTGCTGCTCATGCGGCGCCATCTTGAATATCCCAGATTGTGTTAATGCACCCTCTTCAGCAATATTTGGACAGTATTGTACTGCAGGAAGTAGTGTATTGCTCTTATAATGGTGACAAAAACGAACAAACAAAAAAGGAAGACCAAAAGACCATCATAACAGTTTGACAGGTCTAGTAGCAGTAAGAAAGCCATGGCTAAGGTTGAAAAATACAAAAAAGAGACTTGCCTAGGCCATGAAGCTCTGACAGTGACTCTTGAAGACTGGAAAAAGATCTTATTTGAGAACCTCGGTTCATCACGCAGGGTTTTTGTATGCCATTGAGTAGGTGAAAGGATGGTTCCTTAATGTGTGACACCAACTGTCAAACATGGAGGAAGAAGTATGGTGGTCTGGGGCTCTTTTGATGAATTCATGACTTGCACAGAATGAGTGGCACCCTAAACCAAAACTACTCCCACAGTATTTTGCAGCACCATGCAATACCCTCTGGTGTAGACCTAGTTGCTCAGGGGTTCATCCTAAAGCAAGATAATGACTAAAAACATACCTCAGGCTGTGTCAGAACTACCTCAAAAGAAAAGAACAAAACAGTAGGCTTCAAATCATGGAGTGGTCAGCAGTCTCCAGACTTAAACCCCATCGAGCTGATTTGGGATAAACTGGACAGAAGGGTGAATACATTTGTGGGAACTTTTGCAACAGTGTTGGGAGGGACTTTTTGAACAATATTTTATTTCCATTGTAGAAAGATTGCCACAAGTGTGTTTGGCTCTTATATCTGCAAAAAGTGGCTACTTTGATGAGACAAAATTTTCAATTGCATTTTGTTACAGAAAATGATTCCATGATTTATTTTGGATGTCCAGTTGTTTATTTGTTCTATGTGTTATTTTCAGTACACTGAGACATTAATATGTGTAAATTTCAATAAAACCTGGAAAAATAGGGGTGTTCTAAAACTTTTGACCAGTAATGTGTATCACACTGAAAGAAAAGGAAGCATCACCTCATTGTGCTGTTAGTAGCCATTGTTCTACACATAGCTTTTTTTTTCACTGAGAATTATTTTTAATGGTCTTTTACTTTGGGTTACTCCATGTATCACAAATGCACCAGTTCTATAAAGTTTATTCTAGAATATCCCTAGAAACTATGGAGCATCAAGTGCTGAGTGAATTCTCCCATAAGAACAGACAAGTGCTTCAAATCACATCATAATACCTTTCTTAAACCAAAGATGTGCTTGCAGGCATTTCCTTTCCTAAGATACCAGTAAGTTTTTTCCAATTACCTTGAAACATCTTCAGTTTATTTGCATCATCTTGGCTAGTTGTAATTACAGTGTGTTTTAATACTACTGAACAACTTTCCTCTTTAAATTAACTTTGGAGCTCAGCAAAGTTTTACCTGTACACAAAATATGCATGAAAATTACTTTTTTAAAATATTTTTGAGGACTGACCAGATACGTTTATACACACTTGCATTATTTGGTTATGCTGGTAATATGGCTCTTTGGCTTGTAACAGCAATAACTGTTTGTATTTAATTAGAGAGAAAAAAAAAAATTTAAGTGATGCAGGTTTCATGCTAAACATGGACATGGTAGCGTGGATTCCTTATTTGGCCAGAAAACAGAAATTTGAACTACTTTAAAAGAGATGACAGTGCCACCACTGCCACAACTCATCTTCTCAAGGGATAAATGCACATCTCTGTTGTAGAAGAGGATCTCTGAAAATAAGCTTGTGAAAGACTGCTACAATAAAATTGCACAAATACCTTTCGGTGACATCATTCTTTAAGTTTAGGCTAAACAGCTGTACTGTTAAAATATGCACAAAGTCAAGACACTAAATCAATTTAATTTCAATTTGTTTTTGGAACAGATTACAAGGCACAATAGGTGAGACAGAACCAAACGATATAACGTGTTGAGAGTGTAGCACAAGTTCCTATTCTGCTACCTCTGCCTTGGAAGAACTCAAAGATGGTCCAGCTGTTGTAGTTTTAGGCTATCAGGACTTTGAGGAGTATTGTTACAAGACAGCTGACTCACTGTTTGCTGTGTCACTGAAAGCCCAATTCCAAAGTCCTGTGCTTCTCAGTCTCCAGGTGAGACGATATGTTAGCCAAAACAGAACAATGAACAAGTTCATGAGCAATTTGGTGCAGGTGTATGCAGGTCAGCCCAGTATCTTTCAAGCTCATTCAAATGGACACCAGTTACAGATATGATGCGAGAAAAGAGGCAGCGATCATAAGGGAGCCACCATAATTGAAACAGGTCAGGCATGGGGGGCTCAGTGGGCAAAATGTGCAGGTTCTCCAAGCACATTCCAAGGTATACATCCTCCAGGTGGAAGGGTTTCACCTTCAAAGATGCCAACAGGATCTTCCTCGGGAGGTCCATAGAGAAAATATAGGCATTCCCAGAGACATAACAAGGATAGGTGGCCTGTGCAAACACCTCCTCAGGGACATACCACTTGGACCCACGATCCCGGTGCACAATTCCACCATATATCACTGCCCCTGTGATGTAGTTCTGTTTGGGCTCTGCTTTATGGGGTTCTAGCAACTTGTTCACCATGAAATCCATGTTAAAGAACATGTCCTTGTCAACCTTGGCAGCATAAATGGCATTGGGACAGCGGGAGACCAGCCACTCCATCATCATCATGGTCTTGATGGTCAGGTTTAAATAGCTGTCCTGGAAGTCGCTCTGCAGCAGGTCATGGTGCTCCCTGCTCTCAGCATGTAGCTTCTCCTGCAGGCTCTCTGGCTGCTCGGGCAGGCCAAGCAGGAAGAGCCGACTGATGTACACCCCAGGCACCGCACTCTCGTTGCCCCACGTCCGCCGGATGATATCCCGTGCTGTGCGGTCATAAGGCTCGATGGGCACAATCAGGACCAGAAAGGGGGACTGGCCCTTGCACTTCTCCGGCTCGTCCAGGATAAACTGGTACTTGTGCGGATAGGCAATGTCATAAGGCCCGTGAATCGTACCAAGTGAAGAAGAAACTGTGGGGACAATGACAGGTGGGTCCACATTGGTATTCTGGCCCACCTGCTGCTGAATCCACTGAGGCCAGCCCTTTTGGATGACGTACCAGCGATCCACTCTAATGTAGTTTAAGGCCAGGAAAGCACAACACACAAGGAAGACAACTAACACCACACACATCCGGCAGCACCTGGACCACCTGACATTCTCCTTTCTGTGAAAAACAGAACAAATATGGTTGCATTAATAAATAAAATACCCCTACTACCACACACGCACGCACACACACACGCACGCACACACGCACGCACGCACACGGCAGATTTCCCTCTTCAGCTATCCACACCTTATAATGCCAAGCAAAAGTCAGCTACAGGTCATACGCACACTGAGGACGATGACTTTAATCACTTCTGCAATATACGCCTTGTGTTTTACTTTAACTGGCCGTACCTTTTGCCCCTGCTGCTCAGAAGGAGGAAGGGGTTGCTCATTTGCACCTCACCTGGCAAGGTTAAAGACACCTGAGATGGCATGAACCACGTGGAGAAATAGCAAACCTCTAGGGAGAGAGGGGGAGGGGAAATACAGTGTCATTTAACACTTTACCCAAACCTGACTGGCTTCTGAGTGCCATCAAACTATGTAACACATACAATGTAAAAACAGAGTGAGCACAAAAATGGTGCAAAAGTATAATTACTGGTTATGTCTTATACATGTTTTGCAAATAAACAATAATGGGAAAGGGGAAGAGGATTGTTAATTTGTATCTGTTGGGGGGGAAAAATAAATAAATAATAATAATAAATTATATAATAAAATATCTCAGACTTACAGTATAGAATCCAGTCTCTCCCAGTTTGACCTTTCTAGTTCACAATCCAGAACCACACCCACCCAGCAAACACGCCACACCTAACCAAGACACCATTTACCAGAGTATTAAGTTCACCTGTTTCAGTCCAATGAACCCAGCACAACTGCCACTTTATGTACAGCCCATATTTTGCTTATTCTTGAAGGTATTGATTGGCTAATAACTTTGAGAGTGTTCCTCATAAATAACTGGACTGTTGTTTTTGTACCACCTTTGTGTGTGTGTAACATACAAACAAAAAATGAGACTATACTGAGGCTGCAGTAAATTTGCAAACAAAATAAGTACAATGAAAAGCTTTTTTAACCATCTGACCACAATCATACAAATGAATGTTACAAAAGCATATCACAAACACATTATTTCATTAAAATTTTTACACAAGATTAAATGAAGTTGTCAACATGCATGGTATCTTAGCTTGAACAACTAAAATAGTAGGTCATGATGTGGACTATCCAAAGTGCCACACTGCCTGTACTGAAACTAACTGACTTATCACAACCAGTGCTGAGCCCCACCTTAAAGATAAGGCTTCTCATTGCAGCCTTTTGCTGTGTGGCCACATGTCTGGTCTAGTCCTCTGCACTGTGATTATACTTAAAAATGTGTGTTCATCATCAAACGAAATGACTGACCAGAGTAACACGCTGTCCTACATTCTGATCAACCCATCCCAGACAGTCGACTGGAGCTTAATGATGTTGTGTGAGTGTATCTGGCTGAATGGTCTCTACAGGCATATGCTCGTTCTGTTCAAGTTTTCTGCAGGTTTTTGTCGACAATACGAAGAATATATGGATTTTCCGTCACTAAAATAGTCATGACATTGCTTCCTTTCCTTCATTTTTAATGTCCTTTCTTTGCGAGGCTCCAATACATGGTAACTTCGAAAACACGGAAGACCAAATTACCTCGTTAAGCAAGTAAATGTGGTTCGTAGTATACTCCCAATAAGTTCAAACAGTAATTAATTACTTGTTCCGGCATATTTTCCTTAAAATGTAAAGTATGTGTGTAAAATTTCGAAACGTTATCTTAATCACAGCTACACATTACTCTGTAAACTTCAGTACGACGGTTTACGGAAACTTGTCATACTCACCCTTCACAAGTGGACAATAATGTAGCGTTAAGGAAAATATCCTAGGACGTAAAATAAATCCGCTTGCCTTTTATTCAAAGATTGTTTTCATTTTATTGATTTTAAATGCCAAATTCTCGCTGTAAACACAACGCTAACTCACACATTGTACTTTTAAACAGCATTACGTATTACACAACTCTAAGCTATGGTTTTCATGTGACAGCTTGAACGCGAGGTACTGTTAGGACTTGCCTGAATTTATACGGGTCCCGCCTTACCTGTGCTGCTATGCCACTACTAAGGGACCTGCGCCGGAAAAGTTCACCTGTGCAAGTAAATGAAAAGGGGTACCTTGCTTCTGTTTCACGGCATTGCATTTCAGTATGATGAGTAAAATTTGACTAAATGTGTTATATAACAAACCTAAATTAAAGCGGCTTTATTTATTTTTAAAATTTACTTATTCGTTTATTTATTAATTCGTTCATGCTTTATTTATTTTTGAGGTTTAACTTCCCCCCCCCCCCCCTTGTATGTGTTTAGAAGAGCTTGTTTTCAAAATTAGGATGATCATCTTTTACACAGAGGCATTACTTTTGCTTCATAAACGAAAATCTTTATTCCTCTGTACAATAGGGTTACACACAGGACCTTGACAGGTGGATGGACCTGTTGCTGACGTTGGTGTATTTTTGATACAGTTACAAATAGTTGTTATATATTATATCGCCATAGAATTTTTATTTCCTCATATTTGTATGTAACACAGTAGTTGTGAGTAAACTTATTAAAAATCAGGAAAAACATGCTTTGCTGCATTTTATACTTCCAGTTCTTACTGTTTCACCCAGTAAAATCGTCTTGCTGTTCTCAACACGTACGTATAAATTCTGGGTTCAGCGTTAATCACCGGTATATCTGATTCTGTAACATGCGTTAAACCGGACTAGTGTCTTCTTATTCTCAACCCCTCGGCGCAAACATTTATGCAGATGCCATCCTTTTCATAAAACGAAAGAACGGAAAATAAAACAGCATACCTGAATTTAAATGTCATTTTATAATATTAATTTCTGAATAAACCTACACAAATCAATATAACTGGGATAGCATCAAGACAGTTTATACACACATTATTTTAAGGTAACTTTATTTTGGACAGAGAAGTGCTGAAATCAGGGAGTTGTTTTGCTGTGACAGTGTGTGTATGTTTTCATCTCACATTTTCAGTCTCAGAGAGGCATACATGGATTTTGTTTTTCCAAGCTGACACACTAGGAAACACTGCCCCCCCTCCCTCCCATCACATTATCTCTGTCCCCTTCTCTTTCTCTACTGTTCTCCTGTGATCCCCAGCTGCAAACTGAATAATCAGCAAGTACTAGCTTGCCTACAAATCATTCTTTCAATTGTAATGATCTGAGCTACTAAATTCAGCACACTGTGTGTGTTTACAGATGCTTTACACTGCATTCGACTTTTTCATTTAAGAAATGCAAAAACTGTGGCGCGCCTTCATCTGTTTGAGTTCTGGAGTGGGGCTCATAATGTTAAAGTATACAAAAGGGTCTCAATGGCTGGTACTGAGACAGAAATGCAGAAATGTACCTTGTATAGGTGTGTGTGTCTAGTTGTGTGTGTTGTTAATGTCTCTCTGTCTGTTTTTGTTGGTGTGTGCTGTTAATGTATCAGTTGTGAAAGTGTATGTCTGTTGTGAGAGCGTGCCTATGTACAAGTGTGTCTTGCTGCCAGCAGTCACATCCGGGTTGGCACTGGCACTACAGCAGCTTTCCTATTGGTTGAGTGGCCTGACCACTGTGGGAGAGTGCCACCCAGGAAGTTAGCCAAGCAGCAGAGCCACCATGGACTGCTGATGCAGGGAGAGCCCACACACTGCAGGGAGTGACATCAGCTTTTGGTCTTGCAGCTGGCACAACTATAATCTGCTACGGTGGCACTTTTCATTAATCTGGTCACACCAGACTGTTCCTCTTTTCAACAAATCCCAGTCAGGTTCCCCTCTACTCCTAAAACAGCAAAGGCTCTTCATCACTCTCCTTTATTGTATGGAGAAATCAAGTTGGGACATAAAGTCTCTCAAATCAAGGCAATGTGTTCCAAAGTAATCTATGGCACAATTTTTTAAACTTTTTTGGACACATTTCTATATACAGATCATACATAAATATATATGTATTTATATATACTAGGTAAATAGTATAATGTATATATAAATTGTAGCACACAATTGTGTCCTGATTTGTCTCCCTTTCCATTGAAAAAAAAAATATATATACAATATTTTTTCTTTCCAAGTATAAACAGGAAGTAATATGGCATTTAAATCCAATCACTGAACAAAACAGTCAGGTTCTGAGATGGTGTGTACTAAATTCTGCATTTTGTCACAAGTGGGTACTGTCCTGGCAGTCAAACTTGTGGCCCCCACTCCGGACTGTCCCAATAGTCCCTCTGCTTGGTACTGTGGCTAAGGGGTCTGGCCGAACCAGGTACCTGCAAGACAGACTGATTATTAAAATGTGAAGGACAGAGCAAATCAATGTTCAGTGAAAACAGGTGACACTTGTCTCACAAGTTTTGTATCAGCCATGTAAATGAAAAATTACATATCTGGGTATAGCTAGTTATGCCTTTCTAGTTCATTGCCAGGACAGAAGAACATTAAGTAAAATTAAACACACATTCCTTCAGTAAGTTTAAACGTAGAACCTTGTGTTCAATAGGAAGTCAACACCACTTGATATAACCATGACATAGATGACTGAGAACCTTCAAAGACCTTAGGTGCAGAAGTTCTCTGAGACAGGGAGCATGTGCTACAATAATACTGATACAAGCCAACAAGATTGACTTAATGTTTATGCCAGCAAGGAAATAACATTGACTTGAAAGGCTTTGTAATGTGAATGAATTGGAGAGCTCATTGTTGGATTAATGTGAATGGGATGGTGATGTAACCTGAGACAGATCAGTATGTGAACATAAGCACATCTAAATTTGGGAGTGTGGTAGAGACACAAGGTAAATAAAAGGAGTTTAGACACTGTGAAAGAGAGCATTCTGTTATTGTAGCTCAGCACTCTTCTGGGAGGGAGAGTGTAGTTCGCTGTTGTGTAGAACTGTCGGCAATAAAGACAGTGAAGTAGGTTGTTGTGGTTTCAGAGTTAGGAGGGGAAGCTTCATACTTCTTGTAGATAGTCAGGGCCAGGCTTAGGAGGGTCCATTATCTGCTATTGCTCTATATGTGTTACTTTCTGTTCTGTGACATGTGGATACCTGATTGCTTTCACAATCCAATGTACCCATTTCCCTAGGGAGCTGGTTGTTGCATGAAGCTCAGACCCCAGGGGTCTCGTAATTCAGGCAAGTTAAGTATATTTTTAAAAACTAATGGATTTCTGACAGTGTCGTGGAGAGGGGGTGCTTTAAGCTAGAGCTCTAGCTCAGTGTATAACGGTGTGTGGAGGTTTTTCACAATTCTAAAAATCAACAGTTTGTGTCAAGGCTGTGCTTCTTTTTTGACACCAGGTATAAGGAAAAATAAAAACCTGCCAAAACTCAATATTATGGGCCAAAGGGACAGGGGTGCCAGCAGAAATGTTTAACTAGGGTATCTAATGATTTTCATGTAGTGTGGGTGCAGACGCAGACAATAATTTCCAAACTGCATTGGGGGGGGGGGGGAGAATGTCTTGGCAAGAAAAGAAAAAAATGGGGTGGCCACAATTATGGACAGTGGTCACCTCTGGCCACCCCTTGGTGGCACACTTGCAAAGGGAGCCTAACAACAAAAATCAGGAAAGTGACATTCAAAATAGAGGAAACAAAGCAATGTCAATGTCAAAGCAATGACTGTTTTAGTGGTAGAAAATTTATATATTTCCTTTTTTTTCCAACAAAAACATGCAGGACATTTTTACAGAATGAGTATATGCCTGTAGAGAACATTCAGCCAGACATACTCACACAACATCATTAAGCTCCAGTCGACTGTCTGGGGATGGGTTGATCAGAATGTAGGACAGCGTGTTACTCTGGTCAGTCATTTCATCTGGTGATGAACACATTTCAAGGTGTAATCAAAGTAGTGCAGAGGACTAGACCAGACGTGGACATGCAGGAAAAGGCTGCAATGGGAACTGAAACACTCATTGATGCAAACATACGCACACAAGCACATACCACCTAAGGGGAAGTCTTTCATTCTTTGTCTAGCATTCATGTGCATGATGTTGCTGGAGGGGTCTGCACATGGTCGTGAGGGGGATGATTTTTACTCCCCATTGCAAAATCAATAAAGCAGCATGCATAGTACAGGTTAAGTGAAATTGACAGAAGACATCAGAGCACTTTCTGTCTAGATAGAGAAGTTTAACTGGATTTTTGTTTTAAAAATGTCCCTTCAGGTACATGGTGTAATTGTTTGCATACACACATATACAAAATGTACAGGTGAACAAATACTGATCAACTACACAAGCACGTAAAAACATATAGTATGTGTGAAATAAACACAAGCATGGGCATCAAAACATTTCTTGACTTGTACATTCTATGGCAACAGACACAGAAATGCATACAAATGAATGTACAGTTACAAGCACACCCTGAACTATTGGAGTTGTTCTGATCTAGATATTGACTGTAACTGATATGCACACAATGTGCACAATGTGCAAACATGGCCATAGCCGCAGGGCAAGAAACATTTAGCAGCTCCACTTCACTGTGTACAGACAGGATAACATGTAGCCACACACTGTCTCAGTGTATACAGGAAAGAGAACATGTAGCCACATATGCACTCACTGTATCCTGTTGGAGACAGGCCCAGATGTTTCATGCGTGTGCGCACCAGTGCATTGAGTTCCTGCCGCTCGGAACGTCGAAATAATGTCAGCCTCTGCTGATTGATGCGCTCAGCTGCTCCTGCTGCATTTTTGGCAGTGCCTGGGCCTCGTCCTCCCTTGCGGCTCAGACGCCGTGCCCACTGCATGCTTTTACGCCGCAGGAGCTGGTGCTCAGAGGCTGAGGAAGTACAGGAGGGAGCCAGAGGTTCTGAGGAGGTAGAATCACGATGGGAGGGGCCTGTGCGGCACAGCAAGGGCTCACGAGGTTCCCGTGTGTCATCATACTCTTCAACATTAATGGACACCTGAGACTGGTTATGAGGGGGGAGCAAGGGTGGAGCAGGGGAGAAGTGGGGTTGGGCAAGAGTGAGAGGTTTTAGTCAATGACCCATATTCCTATCTGAGAAATGGTGTTAAAAATAAAACCTACTTCTCTTACAACTGATGTCTTTCAAATACCAGTAATACCGACATATCTTTACAGATCATGCACAGGTACGTTCTGCCCTGACATTTCTGACATTTTCAACAGATCTCCACCCTCTGGGAGCTGAGCTTTTGGATAGTTTTACGGTTGTAAAAGAAAACACATTTTCTTTATGCAATGGATGGTGGCTGGTTGTCATTTTTTTATGTATCAGTAATTTTACACCAAATCCACAGGCTATGAGCATGCAAACGCTGTGAAAATTATCAGAGTATACTGCGCTTAGTGAAATAAGATCACAAGTGTTAACGTCAGTTACAGTCAGGAGCAGTCAAGCTTCTATCAGCACCTGAGTTCTGAGTTATCTATGTGAGTACAATGGACAAAACGGCAGAATTTAAACCACTATTGTATCATGACTGAAGTTAAAATAAATGCAAAAATAAAGAATTTTCATGTACAGGACAATTATATAAAATTCTTCTTTTACCTAAATATATAGGTAACTGTTATGAGCCCTGTCATGCTCTGTCTAGTTTTGATGTTGGCTCTACCTTTCTAGTTCTTTCTTTCTTGAATTCTAGGCTTCATGTCTTGTCTGGTGTCTGTATTTCTATGTTGTCTAACGTTGCTGTTTCTATACGCATTTCAGTTCTTGGTGTCTCATTGAATTCCTTCAGTGATTACACCTGGTTTTGGTTAGAACTTCTATTTAAGGTTGCTCTGTTCCTGTCTTTGGTGTGAGGTACTTTATGAAGGTTCTGGTTGTATAATTGTATTGCTGAGTCTTAGCTTTAAACAGTGGTCTGTGTAATGTTAATGTGTTCATCATTCCTTAGCTCCTGTCTGCTCTGGTGCCTGGTTGTTCCTAGTTCATGTCTGCTTATGTGCTTGTGTTTGGTGGACTGTGTAGTCTACCCTTTTGGATGATTTATCCTT
The DNA here is from genome assembly GCA_025773905.1 of Chitala chitala. Taxonomy (NCBI): domain Eukaryota; kingdom Metazoa; phylum Chordata; class Actinopteri; order Osteoglossiformes; family Notopteridae; genus Chitala; species Chitala chitala. Next base: position 158,470 of record JABJVR010000077.1, read on the forward strand.
GGATTATGCCCTTTGGATCACCTTTGTTACAAACATTGCGTTTGGACCAATTTCTCCCTTCTTGTGTGGTTGGAAATATATTATTACAGTAACAGTCTTCATTCTTCAAATTTCATTTTGAGCTCCTGTCACTTATTAACAGGGAAATACACCATTCAGAATCAATTTGAGAATGCCCTTGAAATTCCAGCTAAATTTGTAAAACTGAATTAAATTTGAACTGTGACTGAAAATAGAATGAATTGCAATTGCAATTAAAATTTGAATACAGGGGAATAACATTAATTAGTATATACGGGAGGCGTAACACTAAACTGGAATTAAATAAATATGCACAGACAGCATAGATGCATGTATTATAATACATCTTAATATTTCAATGTGAATGATCCAAAAACATGGTCGCATACACCAAGTACTGCCTAACTGTTATAAAAATGTCATGTTATTAAAAATCTAAATATAAACCCTTTGAAGGTCTTTAGCTTTTTATCTGCATATTTTTTTTGTAGATTTCATGCATAATGAGTGCATATTTTCTTTGTGGTTTGCTTTATTTGATCGTTTGGTTTTCAGTTAAGTTGTTTGTTTTATTATTCGTAGTGTTCTTGATTAGTTATTAGCCTGGTATTGTCTTCGTTTATTACTACTGGTTTTCCTATGTAGTATAATAATTTATCCAAACACTGTTAACGTCACATTTTTCTTGGCTTATTTGATAAGTAACATAATCAATATAGTTATTCACTCCATTGCTATATATTGAAATAGGCTTTCTCCTGTTCAATTAATACTATGCTTAACTGGCTATGTTGAGTTTACTCGCTCCTGTCTGTCTATAAATTTTTCTAATTTGTACCAGCTGTCACTCTCTCTGCTTCATTGGCATTTACTGAGGTCATTCATGCTGTGGTGGCAGCGTGACAGCCTTGTTGTTGAAGCCTCGTTGGACAAAGACTCTTCTCTGTACACAACCTCCCTGAGGTCAGTCATCACTTCACATGGTCTCTTTTACCATTGCTGTGCTGATGACACCCAGCTCTTCCTGTCCGACCCACCCTCAGACAGAGGAGTTTCAAATATTATTCTCAGATATTATGTCTCATTTTTAATATGCATGTCTCCTCTTACTCATTTCTAAGTCACTTTGGACAAAGGCATCTGCAAAATTGATAAATGTAAATGAGTTATGTCTATTGGAATAAAGCTTATCTGCATTTTCTGACATTTTTGTCATAGTGCTGTGGTTGAACTGAAAGACAAAAGTTAATTTTTTACATCCATCCATTTCATGATGGATAGATAAGGCTGTTTTTGAATGTTTGAATAACAGGAATACAGATGAGGTAGGTGAATGTTCTTGATATTTATATAGTTAATAATCACCTTGGTTTGTAATTGTTTCTGTGCACCAATTTCAAAGCCTGATATATTCATTATTGCACCTATTAGAGAATGACAGTGTAACTCTTACAGACAGCTAGAGTGACTGCTCTGTTGATGCTGATAGTGTGTGTATGCATGCTTCTGACATGGGCAGTGTGTATTTCTCTGTTCTGTAAATGCCAGTTGTGTGTGTGTGTGTGTGTGTGTGTGTGTGTGTGTGTGTTTATGTGTGAATATTTGTGTCTGCCTGACACATGCAGTATAAATACTCTGTCCTGTAGATGCTGATTGTGTGTGTGTGTGCGCGTGTGTGTGTGCGTGTGTGTGTGTGCGTGTATAGTTGACAACAGCCGCATACATGACTTTGTCCTGTATTTGATGATTTGTGAGTGTGTATACCTCTGACACAGGCAGCATACATGATTCTGTCCTTTAAATGGCAATTTTGTCTGTGTGGGTGTGTGTATGTGTGTGTATGTGTATACCTCTGACACAGGAAGCGTACGTGACTCAGTCCTGTAAATGCCAATGGCGATGTCTCCAGAGGAGGAGCAGAGCTTCTGGTACAGCCGGCCATAGGTACGGATCCAAAGATCTTCTTCTGTTATCTTCATCTACCACACAGCCAGAAAAAACCTACTAGTACAGCTGCACTTGTCAGGCGTATGCTTTAACTTACTTCTGATTTCCTTGTGTCGTACCCCTTCTTCTTGGTTTGTTCCTGATCAAGTTCAACTGTGACACCTTTTGTGTTCTTTAAATGTGGGCTCTTTTTCAGTGCAGTGCTTGGTTTTCAGTTCCTTATATTTTTATTGCCAGTTGTTCTGGAGTTTTGCTGTATTACGTTTTGCCCTCTATTTTTGCATTGCTATGAAACTGTTCACTACCTGTCTGCACAAAGGCTCAATTTTTCTGAAACCTGCAATAACACTCCTTAATAATCATGTATGTGCATGTGCGTGTGTGTGTGTGTGTGTGTGTGTGTGTCTGAGACAGAAGGTACTCACTGCACACAGGAAGCCTGAACCAGGTGTGGAGTCGAGGCCCAGCAGTAAACGAGTGATAGAGATCATGTAGTCCTTCACAAATGACTGGCAGAGGTACACACACAGGCATCAGCAGAGGTAGCAGGGCAAAAACAGTGTACAAGACATACAGCCATTGGCGGACTGGTAATCAAATTCCAGAACTGCCTGCCAACCTTGTATGTGGATGGCCATCAGGCCTACTAACCATAAAATACATAATAACAGGGCTGGATTGGTAATCTGGCATCCATCCATCCACCCATTCTCTATATCACTTATCCAATTCAGGGTCGTGGGAAGCCTGGAGCCCATTCCAGAAAGCACAGGGCGAGGGGGAGGGGACATCCTGGGCAGGGTGCCAACCCACCACAGGTAATCTTGCTTACTGGGCATTTTCCTGGTGGGTTGACTCGCTTTGGATCTGATACAATGTATTATTACATGGACCAATTCTGGATTGTAGTAGTGGGCAGACTGGACCAAAAATGCTAAGGCTGAATTTTTTTGTCCCAGTACAGCGCTATGTAGAGGATAAGGTTAAAGAGGACAGACTGTTGCAAATAAATGAACAGAACAGAGTTTTCAGATTGTGGGGAGTAAGGACAATATACGTTTTAGATAAAAGAGAAATCTATAGTGTATACAAAACAAGGCCAGAGTGTAAAAACTATAATAGTTAATAACAAAGTGTAAATAGAGTAAGGTAAAATGTAAACACCAAGTAGTAAGAATGTGGCAAAGCGGAAGTACACAGAAGTGAGTCACAGGAAAACACATGGACTTCAAGGGCAGCTTACCTGGTAAAGAAGCGTGTCAAGCATGCTGACACTGAACACCTTCCCTGCAGCAAATGGCAGGCGGAACATGAAGACAAGGTTGGAGCCCTTCTCTCTCTCCTTCTGCATGACCCACAGCAACACATATAGAGGGGAGACAGGTTCATTGACGTATCCCACCTCTGTTATGAAGGGAGACAGAGCTCCCCTTGGAAGGTACAGTTCAGGAAAAATGTTTAGCAGTCAAATCTAAGTGTACTATAGTATGAGCTAAGGAGTTTAATCTTGCTGAATGCTTATCTGTGAGGTGCACATCTGAAGGTCACTCCATCTTCAACCTGATAATGAATTAAAGTTAGCTCCTAGTCATATCAGTGTAGGCTACACACCTGCTCAAGTCCACCTGCATTTCAAGAGCACTATATTCATACTAAGGCATTTATCTAGCTTTACATTTATTCTGTATCTTCTAATCACGTTGAAAAACAATTAATTGAAAAGATAGACCTCTGCTTTATTTATAATTTTAACATTGGTTTAATCACCGCAGCCCCTGCATGGTAAGGGCAAGACCCACCTTCTCCAGTCTGGAGAGGGCCAGTGAGTAGTGGTCCTTCACCTTGAACTGCATGAAGCGCATGTTGGCAGGATGGGTGAGCTCTGTGATGATGCTTAGGGCAGGAAACAGCCTGGCAACAAGATGAATGGCCAGGACCCAAGAGCCAGAGAGAGGGACACAATAAGATCAGGTGACAGAAAATCAGGAGGACATAGCAGCAGGGGTACAGTGAGACCAGAAGACAGACAGAAGGACATCAAAATAGGAATGTATTGAGATCAGAAGACACAAAGACATGTGGACAAAAAAACAAAGACACAGAGACCAGGTGACAGGAAATGAGGAGGACACAGAAACATGGTGAGACAGGAGACAGAAAGAGTCCACAGAGATAGGGACAAGATAAACTGGGGCAGGGACACAAAGAAAGACAGTAAGAAACAGGAATGGGGTGATAGGAGGAGTGATACAGTGAATAAATTCTGCATCACATTCCATTCATTGTTGCAGATTAACCTGCCCTCTTTCTTTTACATGTTTCAGGACACTGTCAGACACACTAAACATCATAACCACAAGCATACATGAGCATTTTACAGACTAAGTACTAATACATAAAAGCCCATCCCAGAGCACATAGGGCGCAGGGCAGGGGACACCCAGGGCGGGGCGCCAACCCACCACAGGGCGCGCGC
>JABJVR010000077.1:163013-198687 GCA_025773905.1 Chitala chitala
GAAAAAACATTTTTTTTTAATAATAATTTTTTGTGTATTTTCATTTTTTAAATTTTCATGTGTGGGGTTGCTTTTGTATTTATAAACCCCCGCTTGTTTTTTTATTTGTGGGCCCCCCCCCCCCCCCCCAATGGACTCCTGTGCCACCACGGAGCAGCCTCTGGGCTGGACTGTGCCTCAGGCCTGTTTGGAGCCCAGTAGGTATTAAAAATGCAGCTCCAAGCTCCAGCATCCTTGGGCCTAAATGGGCCCTCTGTGAGAGGCTGGCTTCAGACCATGCAGCGTTTGCTGACAATGGTTCTCCTTGTTTGTTCTCTCGTCCTGTTGCAGGGACTTCCTCCCCCGAGGCTCTGGCATTGTCACACGCAGGCCCCTCATCCTCCAGCTGGTCAACCACAAAGCAGGTGAGTGATTGTGATACACATGTGCAGCTACTTGGCGTTGTCCGGTATTCCAGTGTAAACCCAAGGCTGCAATTTTGTAGTCTTCGATAAGGTGTTCTATTTATCTCATTACTACAAGCAACAGAAGTAACTAGGACTACATAATATTTTGTAATTTTTATTTTATGATGTAAAAGTAATCTTTCACAGTACTGTAATTAGTAATTTTTTTTATTATTATTTTTTTTTATACTTTGGAATGTTTGTCATTGGTGCCAACCTTTTAAGATCTAAAACAGTATATACATATTCAATTAGGAACTCAGTTCACAGCTGAAAATGTATACCAATGATCAAAACATTATGACCACTCATACGTGAAGTTAATGATATCATCTCGTTAACTACTGTGTATGTGAAACCCTGGGACAAATTAGTTAATATGTTAACGGTTGGTTCTCATGGGCCAGTCTTGTATGTGTCAGAAAGGGCAGGTGTAAAGACCTGTGTGACTTTCACAAGGGTCAAATTGTTATAGCCAAATGACTGGTTTGGAGTATCGCTGAAATGGTAAGGCTTGTGGTGTGCTCCCAGTCAATAGTGGTGAGTACCTACTGACAGTGGTCTAACAAGGGACAAACAATAAACCAGCAACCAGGTGTTGGGCGCTCAAGGTGAGGGATGTCTTATCGATTTGGACCAGATACGACGTACTGTGGCACAAGATGAGAAAAATTTAAGTGATGATTACTGGAGGAATGTGTCACAACACAGTGCAGCTCACTCTGCTGTGTATGAAGCTGGATAGCCACAGAGTGATCAGAGTGCCCAAGCAGACCCCTGTCCACTGCGTTGGAACCAGAGCAGTGGGAGAAGGTCTCGTCGTCTAATGAGTCTGGTGTTTTTTGTGGATAGCTAGATATGTGTGTGTTACTTAGCTGGAGAAGCAATTACACTGGCTGAGGGAGTGTGACACTCTGGGCAGTGTCCTGCTGGCAAACCCTGGGTCTCGCCATTTCTGCAAACATCAGTTTAATGTGTGCCATTTACCATAATGTTGAGAGATGTTTACAAGATCCCCCCTCATACCAGTAAGCAAGATCTCTTGAGAATTCACAACTGGGTATTCATCTTCTCATTATTCCCGTGAAATTTAAAATAAACATTTATTTAGAAGAAAGTTGAAAATGCAACAATAATTAACAAATAGACATTACATTTTTTAAATGCACACAAATAATACAAACAGATTTTTGGAACATTTTTCAATGAGCTAACTCGACCTTTAACTTGTTAAAAGACCAGGTGGCTGTGTCTGATAATAATAAATAGTTAAAGTGACACTTCCATACCACAAATGACTAAAATCAGGTTTTAAAATGGAGAAGTATCTAAAACCTGTGCAGCACTAAAGGATGTGGTCAGCGGAGGCTGAACCCATGTCTATATGTCCTCCTCCGGGCCCAAGCCAGCACAACCACCTCTCTGCTCTAGCATGGCCTTGTATAAAACAGGCAGCTTGGAGAGGGCCTCTGGTTGAAGGCCTGCCAGAAGAAACTTGCTCCAGCTGACTGCATGGTTGTAGTGGTTTGGTAGTGTCTTGGCTTTTAGGCAGGACTTGAGCCACCCATGGTGCATGAGCCAGGACAATCACAAACACGAAGTGCTAATAGGGGTGCTTGAGGGAAGCATCTCTCCCCACTTTGTCCTTGCCCATATACATCACTTCTCTACGTATGCACAGGTGCATCTCAAATTAGAATATAATCAAAAATTCATTACACACAGTGACATAGTGAATTTTGGCTTTTCATTAGCTGTACTCCATAATCATCAAAATTAAAAGAAATAAACGGTTGAAATATCAGTGTGTAATGAACCTATGTAATATACAAGTTTCACTTTTTGAACTGAATTACTAAAAAATGTTTTGATGATGATCTAATTTATTGAGATGTACCTGTACTCATACTCACCCCCTCCCCCAATCGAGATTGAACACGTCTCTTGTCAGGTCAGGTCATGTCACAGGCCATGTCAAATGGCATGGGTTACATGTGGGCAAGGTAGAGGGGAGTAGGAAAAGTATCTACTTTAAGGGCTAGTACCTTACCAAGGAAAGTCATAGACACAACCCTATCTTGCGTCCGGCAACAGCCAGATGCTTTTCACATTTTACTCAGGCAGAATTGCGTGCTACAAAGTAGACACCCACTACCTTTTAAGGGATTGTCCCCAAGGGTGAGACCTCTGCTCACAACCCTTCTGGCCTTCCAGCTGCCATAGTACTTGACCACTGACTTGCCGCTGTCAGCACAGCTCCTATGGCTACACCAAACTAAGTCCAAGGTATGGCCGAGCAACTGATCTGAGCACACAAACAACATGGTGTCTTTTGGGTACTGGGCCAATTTCACCACCTTACTACGAGCACCTGGTGGGAGCAAGCCACCTACTCTAAGATGGGCCTTGAAGACATCCACCAGTGGCTCCATATAGAGCTCATACAAGAGTGGGGAGGGAGGGCACCCCTGTCTCACTCCACTACCCTGGGGCATCACCTTGGTGAGGGAATCATTGATAGAAACTTGGCTTCTGACCTCTGCATCTATCCATCCTAAACTTTAGGCCCAAAACTTAACCTGCACAAAACCCTAACCAGGAAGCAGTGGTCTACCCGGTCATATGCCTTCTCTTGGTCTAGGCTCACCAGTGCCAGTGGAATGTTTCTGTTGTCAGCCCAGGTGATCGTGTCCCGGATCAGGTGGAGATTCCAGGTTGTGAATCTGCCTGGGCATGTCTGGTCACTGTGCATCAGGAGTGACATGGTTTTCTTCATGTGCTCTGACAGGGACTTTGCAGTGATTTTAATATCAATGCATAGCATGGTCAGGAGCCTCCAGATGGCCAAGTCAGAGCAGTTGCACTTTTTTACAGCAAAGAAAGCACCTCAACCTTCACACTTTCTGTGAGCATGCATTGTCACTGCATGCACTAGACTACCTCTTTTATCTCTGGTTCCAGCACATCCCAGAATGTGGGGTAAAATTCCACCAGAAATGCGTCGAGGCTAGGGATCTTGTGCCGGCTCATATTGTTGACTGCTTCAATCATCTTGGCCAGAGTAAAGGGAGTCTCTAAGCTGAGCATTGCTGGGAAGGCTAAGCTCAATGCAAGATTAAAAGGTACCGCCCTACTGGTAGCTCAATGGTTAGAATATCAGACTGGGATGCGGAAGTCTCCGGGTTTGAATTCCAGCACAGCCAGGTGTGTCCTTGAACAAGACACTCAGTGCTACCTCCCTGGGCCCTGCATGTGGCTGCCCACAGCTCCTCCCAGGGGGATGTGTTAAATACAGAAAACAAATTTCATTGCGACATATATATGTAACATGTATATTTACGCAATGACAATAAAAGCTATTATTATTCTGTCTTTTGCCTTTTAAAAAAGGTTAGAATAAATTTTCCTAGCAACCCCCAGCATCCAGACCATATCTGAGAAGGCCCTGCCCTCGGAATCCCGGAGGGAGGTTAAAGATGACCTCTCCTGGGCCTTTCAGATGCTCTGAATAAAGAGGGTGGTGCACTTCTTATTTTTGTTAGCAAATAGTAACCTGGCTTTAAACAGGAATGCTGCAGAACACTGTTCATGCAGAACCCCAAGCCTAGCCTTAAGAGCCCACACGTTTGTGTAATTAGAATTGCCCCTACTGTTATGGCAGACACATTCTTCCTGCAGCTTGTCCTCCAAAACACAGGTTTTGTAAAGCCTTTGGGCTTTACGTTGGCTAGTAGTGGGTGCGAGAGCTTTAGCCTTCTCTTTAATGCTCTCCCACCATGCAGCCATGGAAAGAAAGTTCCCTGAAGACAGACTGAAATTGTCTCTCTTGTAATATCTCTACATTCAGCTTCCAGTAGCCCCTAGCAAAGATAGGAGCTTTAAAGCAAACCATGGTTTCCAACAAAATGTGATCAAAGAACCACCATGGCTCTATTAAAAACAATGGGGTGTGAAACCAGAATGTGCAGCTGGCTGCTGGATCCACAACTGTTGTGCTAGGTGAAGTCTGGATCTGTGGGTTTGCAAAATTAAAAACTTTCAGTTAGGTTAACTCAGCAGATGAGATTTTGAGAATGCTTAGTGCTGACATTCTCCCACCCTTGCAAAGAGATGCTGAAGTCTCCTGTCAAAATTAAGTGTCTGTTAGTGACACAAAATTGGGACGGTTCCTTAAAAAGGGTAATGTGAGACGAGGCCTCTGCTGGGGCATAGATGCACATGACATGGATATGCTGACCTCTCCAAGTGGCATCCACCCCCAGTTGCCTTCCCTGTAACGCAGGGAAGGTGGTCACCCATTTGAAGGTTCGGTCTACAAAACGTATGCTGACTCCAGTCGAGCGGATGCTGCCCATGGTCCAGTGCGACTCTGGACCTCTTCCAAGGCCATGAGAAGAGAGCCACAACATGCTTGCCCCCCAAGTGCCCCGAAGCCACAAACAGAAAATGGGAGGATGCCAAATCGTAAAAGGCCAAAGTCCTTTTGAGAGGATTTTTCAACCCACTGACGTTAACAGTTAACACCTTAAAATATGCTGTAGGAGCATGAATGTTAAAAAGGTTAAATGGTAAAAAGTAGGTTAAAACACTAAAACCCTAAAACTAATTAGACCCCTGATATGCACCCTTCCCCCCACTGTCCCCCAAGATCAGACAAGTAGTCATTGTTGGGGGACCAAAGGAGCCTCGCATAGTGTCTAGAAAGGACTTACACATTCTTCCTTCAGGGAGAGAGATCAGACAGGGCATCCTCAATTGCAAGCTTGGCTTTAGAGGAACCTCCCCTGAGTCCTTCCTTTTCACAGAGTCCTTGTCCTTCATTTTCCTTTTTATCACCACTGCCAGTGTGGGGCATGCCTCTGGCCAAGGCTAGGAGTCGAGATGTCATCCACAAGGGACAAATTATCACGGGGGTCCTCCATCACAGGCTCCAAGGGCCCCTTCTCAGCCTTGCAGGTCCATTCTGCCTCACTCTGGGCCCCAGGAACCACTCCATAGGGTGGCTCAGGGTTTGGCATGCTTGCAGCGCCACTGCCACCAGCCAGCATGTCTGGGTAAAACCATACACAACTGGAGCAAGACATGCCTCATGTTCCTCCCTGTTGTAATTAGCAGTTGGCAAGTTGGCAGTGGCAGAGACCCTTGCAGTCCTGAGCCAGGTGGCCCAGCTCAAAACAATTTTGGCACTTTAGGTCCAGTCAGTCCTCAGCCTTGTGGCCATGGCTCTGGTGGCTCTGGTACACATTATAGAATGGAGGCTGGCCACCATAAAACATGTACCCTCTGTTAGGCCCAATACTAAAATCAGATTTATTATAAAGCTGGCAGTGCCCATTCCACACCCCCCAGTTCATCTGGGACAACCTCTCCAAAGTTGTGTTAAAACTTAGATGGTCTTGGTTGTGACATGGGGTTAAAAAACATGCAAGGTGACCATCTGTAGGTTGCTGTCCTATAGGGGCTTGAAAAGTCCTTTCCCAGTGGATGGCCACCCGATTCCCCACTCTACTCCAGGGCCTGGTGGTACATTCATTTGAACAAAGGGTAACATCAAAATGCTTCAAAGCATCATTGTGCTGGGAGCAGAGCAGGTCCTCAAGTTTCAGCCCCAGTGTGCCAAATAGGACTTCCTGTATGAAGGGTACCTGCTTGATAAAGAGGGCCACCTTTGCCAGGTTCCTCCAGTGGAACCGGGCACAGTTGAGCAGGCCTTTGTCTGCCTCTGGGTTCAGCAGGAAGGTCCCTTGCTAACACAGCCGTCCGCCATCTTCAAACCTCCCAGTGTCTTCAGTTTTCTTTAGTCCAGGAGAGCTGAAGCTAAAATTCTCAAACTAACTAAAAACAAAATACTAAAACAAATAAAAGCACTAAAAGGCTAAAAAAGGAAATCGGGGGGGGGGGAACTTGGAGGGGGAGGTAAAAAGATAAAAATTGGGCAGAACACAACCTTGTGGTAAAGATGTGGTGCTACATTTCATCTGATACAAAAGGCTGAGAAACGATGTTTGGAGGATGTGCTGAGATGAGAAGTGTGGTCCACAGTGGCTCCACACTATAAGTGTAGTGGACCAACAGCGTTTTGGACAGATCGTCAAAATGTTTTAGCTGGTTGGTATATAATAAACTGATAACATTGTGTTTATAATGAACACATTTCAAGACTTAGCTTTGAATATTGCTTTGGCATTATTATTTTTTTATTTTATTATACTTTATTAATCCCTACAGGGAAATTGCTTCTCTTAACCCATCCCCCCTGGGGGGGAGCAGTGAGCAGCCACATGGCACCCAGGGAGATAGCTGAAATTCCCAGAGTTTCTTGGTTTTGCCAAAGCTGCTTGACTTATGTAGGTAGTAATTTGAACTTGAACCAGTTCATTGACTTCTTCTGGATACCTTGCCTGGCACGCCTTCCCAGATCATATCAGGTGGCTGAAATTGTCTTTTCTCTGTGTCTAGTGACTGTCACTGAGCTGTCTTCTTTCTGACCATGTCGCTGCTGTAGTCAGCATGGCCACTGTGTAGGTTACTTTTGGGTGTTTGCAATCTGAGCAGGTGTCAATTACCTGCATGGTTAAGGCCTCATTCATAAATACTGATATTTGAAAATTAAAGTTTTTTATAATGAAGTGTCAGGAGAGAATAGTGTGCCCCTGACTTCCTGTTCCGTTTTGTAGAGTATGCAGAGTTCCTTCACTGTAAAGGCCGAAAGTTCACCGACTTTGAGGAGGTGCGGTTGGAGATTGAGGCGGAAACAGACAGGATTACAGGCTCTAACAAGGGCATCTCACCCATCCCCATCAACCTGAGGGTGTATTCCCCCAACGGTAAGATGAACAAGGTCACCACACTCAACTAGTATATCTGTTAGCCAAATGAATGCTATAGAGTGTCACATCACAGACGTCCCTGGTCTCTCAAATAAACCGCAACCCATCCCCACCTCACCCTTACTACAGTGCTTAACCTGACGCTGATTGACCTTCCGGGCATGACAAAGGTGGCAGTGGGTGACCAGCCCCCTGACATCGAGCATCAGATTAGAGACATGCTGCTGCAGTTCATCACCAAGGAGAGCTGCCTGATCCTGGCTGTCACACCTGCCAACACTGACCTGGCCAACTCTGATGCCCTGAAGATCGCCAAGGAGGTTGACCCACAAGGTGCCAAGGCAGCACTCGGGGAACATTCATTTGGGTCCAAGTTCTTTGGACATTGGTGTATTGTGGGATGAGGATTCTCATTTAAGATAAAATAAGTATTTTATCATAGGGATGTACATGTTATTTGAAGGTGTGTAAACGTAATCTGAAACATTTGATGGGTGTGATATGTTTCTTGACATAGTGAGCATATATGATGAAACCGAGTTTAGATCGCTTCCTTGGAAATGACTACAATTTTGCCTGCCATGCCAGGGTTGCGGACTATTGGTGTGATCACCAAACTGGACCTGATGGATGAGGGTACAGATGCCAAGGAGATCCTGGAAAACAGGCTGCTTCCTTTGCGCAGAGGTCTGTGGGGGCTGGCGTGGGGTTTAGAGACTCAGTGACAGAAATGCTGGCAAGCCTGACTCTCACTCACTCACACACACACTCACTCACTCACTCACTCACTCGCGATTCACGTACATATTAAAAGATTATGTACACAGCCAACTGACCTCACTCTAACAGAGGCATGCTTGTATGGAAATGCTTACTTTTGTACAGACACCTGCTCATACTTGTATAACCTGAAGTGTAGAATAGTTCTCCAGCAGAAGGTAGAAGAGGCAATGAGGGAATCATCACAATCTTTCAGGAACTCATGTACATTTTCAGCTTTATTGCTGATATAAAAGGCATCTTCACAGACTCTGAGGATGACCAAGTCTAGACTCACACCATGGCTAAGATTTTGTTTTATTGCCTGTTCCCTCAGAGTGCCTGTGTTTCTGCATGCAAAAGGCCAAATACAGGAAGCCGAACAATAAAACACACAGATTCTCACACTCTGGCTTACTGCTACCCCCTACAGGCTACATAGGGGTTGTGAATCGCAGCCAAAAGGACATTGATGGGCGGAAGGATATCCGAGCTGCTCTGGCAGCAGAGAGGAAGTTCTTCCTGTCACATCCAGCTTATAGACACATGGCTGAGAGAATGGGCACACCTTACCTGCAGAAAACCCTCAATCAGGTGCAGTGGAAGACTGAAACACTGGAAAACATCAGTCTCTTTATGTTTTTCTTTACTTTTGATTCATCATTTTCTTTGTGGATCACAGTTTGCTTACACTGAAATTTAAAAGCTCTGTTATTATAACCAATTGTTTTCTCAGAGAAATGTATGTGTGTGCGTGTGTGTATACACAAGGGGAAAACCTTAAAAAAAAAAAAAAAAAAAATGCACTCTTCCATTATCATTGTCTCTCACTGTCGGTGTGGTCCTGCCATCTCCATAGCAACTGACCAACCACATTCGGGACACCCTGCCTGGTCTGCGCAGCAAGCTACAGAGCCAGTTGCTATCCCTAGAGAAAGAGGTGGAGGAGTACAAGAACTTCAGGCCAGATGACCCGACACGCAAGACCAAGGCGCTGCTGCAGTAAGTATGGTTTGTGATGTTTAGATTGTAAAAGAGAAGGAATGGGCACTGCAGACTAAAGCCAAGTGTATGAATGATACTGGTTATGGGATCATTGTATGTGTGATAAGGACCCTGTGTAGTTCTGTAGTTTATAATGGGAGTAGGTAGAAAATACAAACTAGGAAGCTGAGGGTTGTGGGACTGCAACAGTCTATATTGTTATACTCGCCATTCAACAGATGTAATGTCCACACATTAACCTGTGCACTGTGACTCTCTGAGCTTAACTGGTCTTTGAATGTCCTATAGGATGGTACAACAGTTTGGAGTGGATTTTGAGAAACGGATTGAGGGTTCTGGGGACCAGGTGGACACAGTGGAGCTGTCGGGTGGAGCCAGGATTAACCGCATCTTCCATGAACGGTTCCCTTTTGAGCTGGTTAAGGTACACTACTGGCCATCACTATATTTACAGCTCAGTTTGCATATTGGCCTTGGCTAGTATCTATTCAAACTGCTTAATAATGCTTAAAAAGCAATATGTATGATTGGCAGCAATTTTTAAACATGACATCAATGGCTTTGGTAATGTCAGGCTAGATATACAGATGTGAACAAATTTGTTGGTACCCTTCCACGGGAAAAATAACCCTTTTTTTTCCTGGTGTTACATGAAACTGACAAATGTAATTGGCATCCGTCATTGTTTGTTCCATATTTCATAAAATCAGACTTTGCTTTTGTGGTTCTGAAGAATATTTTAAATAGTTGAACATGTCATGAACAAAAACAATGGGATTCTTAACCTAAAATTTGCATGACCTTCAGAGGAAATTGCTGCAGATAAGCAATTTCAGTAAAACTCAATGAGATGACTTCTCCAGTCAGCAGGTAGTGTGGCCCACTCTTCCTTGAGAAAACTGCTCCAATTGTCTCAGGTTTGAAGGATGCCTTCTTCAGATTGCATGTTTCAGCTCTTTTCCATAGATATTCAATAGGATTCAGATCTGGCCGTCAGATAGATGGCCACTTCAGAATAGTCCAATGTTTTTTTTCTTACCCATTCTTGGGTGCTTTCAGTTGTGTGTTTTGGGTCAGTTGTGTTGTTGGAGGACCTATGACCTGTGGCTGAGACAGAGCTTTCTGACATTGGGCAGTACATTTCACTCCAAAATGCCTCAACAGTCTTGAGATTCCATTGTGCCCTGTCCAGATTGAGGGCACCCTGTCAGGCGTAGCAGAGCAGCCCCAAAACAGAACTGTGTTTCTTAAAAGGTATGGTGTCCTTTTTTTTTTTTTTTTGAAAGATTTTTTTTTTTTTTTCCCATCTGTGAACACAGAGCTGATGTGACGCTCCAAAACACCTCCAGTTTTGTCTCTTGTGTCCAAAGGACAGTCTCCCAAAAGCGTTATAGCTTGTCAATATGAAATAGCATTTTAGTAAATTCATCTGGCTTTTTATGTTTTCTTTTTTGTAACAGTGGGGTCCTCCTAGGCCTGCTTATATTTAGCCCACCGTCACACAAAAAGTGATGGACGGTGTGATCAGACACTGATGTGCCTTGACCTTGGGGTTCAACTTGTATCTCTTTGGAAGCTTTCCTTGGCTCTTTGTCTACCACTCTCACAAGTGGTAGACAAAGAAAGAAATATGGTGGTCATTCTTGTACTGTACTTCAAGATTGGACAGGATTAAAAACAAGCATATTAGAGGGACAGCACAGGTAGGATGCTTTGAAGACAAAGTGAGAGAGGCGAGACTTTGAGATACAGAGAATATAGGGAAAAGAATGCTGAGGATGGAGCTGCCAGACAGGAGGAGAAGAGGAAGGCCAAAGAGGAGGTTCATGGATGTAGTGAGGGAGGACATGAAAGAGGTTGGGGTGACAGAGGAAGCTGCAGAGAACAGGTTGGTATGGAAAAAGGTGATCCGCTGTGGCGACCCCTAGAGGGAGCAGCCGAAAGAGGAAGAAGAAAAGATTCTTGTATTGTACTTGTACTGTCATTCTTATACCTACAGCAGACCGGTTTTTTCATCGTTCGCATTTCCTCATTTCACTCTTTTTTTCATTGTAGTACTGTAGTTTTGTGTATTTAAAGGTAAGCTTTTGTTTATTGAGCTTTCACAAGTACTTGCAAATAATAGTGTTGTTTACAGTTTTTATTGTCAAAAATGCATTTCAAAGCTAAATAAAGGCTGTGCTTCCTCATTCATTGATGTTTGCCATTTGCCAGTTCTCTGGTCCCTAATTTGATGATTAAAATAAGGTCTGCTGTATTTCTGTGGGAGTATTATACTGAGGAACATGGGTACAAATGACAGCATTAGTCACGTGCTGTAAGGATACTGGGGCTGATTGGTTGCTGTTGATGCAACTCATTCTTTAATGTGTCCCTCAGATGGAGTTTGATGAGAAGGAGCTGCGTCGTGAGATCAGCTATGCCATCAAAAACATTCATGGAGTAAGGCAAGTAAAAACTTTTGCGCTACATTCCGGCCCCTGTCCAGCTGAGTGTGTCGCCTAGTCCCGTCTCTATACTGTGTTCAGTCCTCCTCCTTGCTCACTCAACTCTAGTTCATGTCTTGTTGAAGTCTCTCCCAGTAAGTCCATCAGTGATGTTTCTGTGTATGTTTTGTTTTAAAAAAAACCAACCAACTCTGAGAAATTTGCATTTTTTTGTTTGAGATTTCTAAACCAGTTTCATTCTTTTTTTTTTTCTTTCCCTTTTTTTTTTTTTTTTTTTTTTTTTTTGTCCCCTCTATGGGTACCAACAAACTACGTTTGTATTTTGAGGTGCCCCCCTATTACCCCCGTCTCTTTTCTACATTTTTGTGTGTGTACATGTGTAATCAATCATGGTGTGTGTGTGTGTGTGTGTGAGTGAATGTAATATTGTTATGTTGTTGTGTGGTCTTTGTGGCATGTGCATGTTTTTTCATGTTTAATTTATCCCAATGTTTGTGTAAACGTTAAAATTCTGTTGTATTTCGTCGGTTTCTATGCATTTTCTGTCTGCACACGTTTGCCTACACTGATGTTTTGCTTGCTTCTGTGTAAATATTTTGTCTGTGCTTGTATGTTTTGTCTGCTGTTGTGTTTATGCAAATGTGTTGTTTCTGTGTAGGACTGGCCTGTTCACTCCAGACTTGGCTTTTGAAGCCATTGTTAAAAAGCAAATCATTAAGCTGAAAGAGCCCTGCCTCAAATGTATTGATCTTGTCATTCAAGAGCTCATCAACACAGTGAGGCAGTGCACTGACAAGGTATCTGCAGCTATTGGCACCTATGACGGAGGGCACAGGGGGACAGAGTAGCTGGTCATGTTGTCTTCTGAGCTTTCTTTTACTGCATTCATCCAAGAAAGTCCCAAATCATGTAACGCATCAGTGTTTCTCAACCCACATTGCCAATAAAAGCTCCTGATTGCATAGCTGTTACAGCACTGACCTGGTTATATACAGCTCCAAAGAGCAAGTGCTATATGTCCTTTATGGAACGAGACTTGCTTTTTTAACATGGTAGTACACAGGAGGTTGCTCACAACGAAAGATGTCCACCAAAAAAACCAGGGATGTGAAGCACTGCAAATAGAAAGTCTTTTGTTCTTGCACAGTGCTGGAGTCATTGGATCCAGTGTTCTGTTTACTTTAAAGCCTGCTGTATATCTCCCCTGTGCCACCCAACATGTGTGCTGTTGTGCTCCAGGGAAAGCTGTACTGTTATACTTGACTGTAGTTAACTTGCTGCGCACATGCTCAGACAAGCTGCATGTCTCAAAAAGACCAGGTATATCGCTGTCAGTGACTTGGCAACTGTGAATAAGAA
The DNA here is from genome assembly GCA_025773905.1 of Chitala chitala. Lineage (NCBI taxonomy): Eukaryota > Metazoa > Chordata > Actinopteri > Osteoglossiformes > Notopteridae > Chitala > Chitala chitala. The sequence continues at coordinate 175,860 of JABJVR010000077.1, forward strand.
AAACATACACAGGCACCCAATGCAGATGCGTTGAATTTGAGTTTGAGCTTTGGCACTTAAATGTTCTTCATTTAGGACAATTTTCTAACTGATGGTTTGAGGCCTCTCACATGGAAGTAATGTAACTGGGTCTCAGGTTTGAACCTGCAGCTTGTCTTTTTTTCGTTTTGCTGTTTGTGTGTTAGTCTACATTTAGAAATGAGAACTAACTGACTAAACAAAATACCTTTTTTGTCTCCTATTTTTCTTGCTCTCCTCTCTTTTTCCAAATGTATCTTCATTCTGTCCTTGTAAGTGCTGTTGTCCCCTTCACTCTGTCCTGTTCTCCTTCAATGGTTTCAACTGTGCCCATTCCACTTGAAAAATCCCCCACAATCCTACAGGACAGGCCTGTTTACACCAGATCTGGCTTTTGAGGCCATAGTGAAACAACAGATCCTCAAATTGAAAGAGCCCAGTTTGAAGTGTGTTGACCTGGTTGTGTCGGAGCTCACCACACTCGTCAGAAAATGTACAGAAAAGGTAAAGGAAGGAAGAGATGGTGGGAAGGGGGAATGAGAGAACAGAAGGAAGAAAGGATCCCCCCCTTTGTTGTAAACCAGCTTCACCCGTAACATCTGTGGCCTACGTCTAGATCCTCCCCTCCCATGGTTCTGTTGATTACATTCGTCTTTGCCCCTTGCCCTTGACACCTTTCATGTCACTTGCTGTTTATCCCATTGACACAGTTGGATTAATCAGGTTGTTTGTGGTTATTGTTTTCATTTGACAACTGACATACATGAAACTAAAGTTAGTTAAAGTTAAAGTTAGGTGGAGCTACTTAATTAATTTAGAATTAGGTTACTTTGTAACCACTCCTGTGGGTTTATTAAGAATGTGCATTTTTAAGCATGTGATATGAAATAGGCCCAAGGACTAGCTCATTGTTTATCACAAACTGTCAATATTTGCTTCTTGTTGCCTGTTCTGGACCTGTGGCCTGGTCTCCCTAATTAGAAACCCTCTTGAAGATGTCCAAGAGCAATCCATCCTCTACTCCTTGGGTCCTTTTTTTTCCCCCACTGATTGCTGTTACTGCTAGTTCTGCATCTCAAATCTCCCTTCATAGTGCATTTGTTTTTAACTGCTCAGTTAAAGTGCAAGACTTCAATAGAGTCATGAATTCAAGTTGAGAAAGTTGGTTTGTGTCCAAACTTGGTCAGCATGACCTTAGGCTGTACAAGGACACACTATTCCTCTGTGAAATAATTTATTATTTGGGAGGTATAAGTGTTTTTAAGTCCATTAAATTTCTAAATGAAATGACTAGCCCTTTAGACATTAAAAAACCTTAGATGTGTCAGTATATGCTTTCTGAGTTATTTTGAAAGATGTTTTTAAAACATCAGTTGACTTTTCTCAGTCCAGTCTTCTGTCAGAGGCTCCATCATTTCAAAATGTTTGCACAGTTTTCACAGAAACAGCTGTCAACATCACCACCTTCTGGAAGGGCATGGAATGGCAGGGTCTGTCACCAGGGGCGTTTTCCTTCAGCTATTTGTAGGATTGCAGTTTCACTGTATGCATCCTCCCCTTTTTTTTTCCCCCTTTCCGATTAACATGCGACTTAAATTAGCTGTCCACCATCAGGTTGTAACAACTCTTTAACATCAAGATTAATTTATTGGTTAATTAGTGTCTGTTGAAGCTCAATTGAGCATTGTGTCTTGTCTTCCAAATTTTTTTTTTTTTATCAGATCCATTCAGTTAGGTCTGTTGCAAACTGATGGTGAACACTTAATGCTGTCTGTTTTCTTATACTCATCTCAGTCAACCCAACACCTGTGTGTGTGTGGAATGGGGGAAGTTCAGCACATATTCTTAGATGTCTGTTATATCTGTTTCAGTCATTACCAGTGTGTGTAAATGAGAGTATGTGGTGGGCTTCGGACATGTCCTTCCTCTGCAGGTTGTTTGTGCGTGCGTGCTTGTGTGCGTGTATCTGTGTATGTGGAGGTGTTAGTCTGAGGTGTGTCCAGCCGCTGCAGTCTGTGGGTGTGTTGCACACAGTTGGCCTCCTATCCCAGACTGAGAGAAGAGACAGAGCGGATTGTCACCACCTACATACGAGAAAGGGACAGCAAGACCAAAGACCAGGTGAGACCAAGAGTCCTGTCTGACCAGGAGATCATGTGTGCTGATGTTAAACATGATGCCCCTTTAACACTGTCCTCAACTCTCACAGGTCCTGCTATTGATCGACATAGAGCTGTCCTACATAAACACCAACCACGAGGATTTCATTGGCTTTGCCAAGTAGGTACTCCATTTTCAGTCTTGTCTTTATTAAAGTGTTTCTTCATTTTAAAATGCGCTCTTGTCAGTGTCTGTCTTGTTTTTCAACAGTGCCCAGCAGAGGAACACTCATGTTAACAAGAAGAGAGCCATGCCAAACCAGGTACCTGTACTAAGTGTTCTATCCAACACACAAAACTTCATCAAATACCGATATTATTGTCTACTTGTTACATACCCAGGTATACAACACTCATTCTTCCACCAAATCTAGATCAACTACCTATAATCATGCTCTCCTGGGTCTAAAGTATCAATCTCACCTTCTTGTCTGCCACCCCAAATTAAAGACCTTTATCTCACATGCTTTCCTACCTGTCCCAAATCTAATGAACACACTTCACATTTCATTCCGACCTGCCAAATCAGTTATCTCATTTTCATTACAACCTACTTTCGTTGTATCCACTTCAGGTTCTGTTGTTCTGATTTTATATATGATGTCACACCCTCACCTGTCTAAAAAGATACCATTATTTTGTTTTCTGTTGCGTACCCAATTATTTTTGTCTTGACATCGCTGCCCTCCCCCAGGAGCACATAGAATGTCCTCTGTGTGATTGGGCTTCTGTCTCCTACCTTTTTTCCTCCCCAGTCAGGTGCTGCTTGTTTTTTTTTTTTTTTTTTAATTTTTTACAGGTGATGCGAGAACAGTGCTACTGCCTCTAAATCCATTACCTGTGTCCCAGTAGCAGTTTCCAAATCAGTGAATGCAAAGCTAACTGATTCTGTCAAGTAGATTAGCTTGTTTCCCATATGATCAGTGAGAGTTCCTTAACAGTGCTGTGCATTGTGTATAATTTGCATGGCTCAAGCAGCCTTTCACAGTCTACCAGGTGGTCAGATAACTGACTCGAGCTACAGAGACATGCATTAACCATGATAAGATGTCTAACTGCATGTAACTCTTTTTTTTGCTTTTTTCTTTTGACCTGTGCTTCTTGTTTTAAACCTGACCTGCTTTATCTGTTCTGTTCTCTCTCTCCCTCTCTTTCTTCTCTGCCTCTTCTTTTTCACTCGCTCTTCCCCTCCTCTGTAATTTACCCTGACATTCTTTTACTGCTTCCCTGTTGCCTCAGGGTGAGATTTTGGTAAGTACCCCGGACACGATCTTGCTCATCCTGTCCCATTAAAAGTGGTACCACAACAGGGATGTGAGGTCAGGTGTGCAGAGAACTGAGGCCATGTTGGGTCACCACAAGGACATGAGGTTGAAGTCACATTACTTGGTGAGGTCACACTAGTTAAGCCTTGGGTCTAGTCCTGGTCTTCAGTCCAAATATCTTTCATTATCTTTGTCATTGCTCTCCTTCCACTTTGATACTCACTCAATTGAAGTGCAGTTTTTCCAGTTTGTTGTTTTCCTAGCCACAAGATAACGTCATTCTGCTGCTCAAAACAGGCCCAGATTGGTTAAAATGCTCTCTGTTAGATTTGTGAATATAGACTTTAGCTGTTTGTTAGATTATTTTGCCTACAGTCATCAGCATAATATGCCTGCCCTGCTCCTCTAATGCATAGCATTTGGTCAGTGTGCACCTCCCTATAGCCCCTCACCTCCTTTTTCCTTTAAGACCCTTCTGTAGTCTGACAAAAGCCAGTGCCATCACTACAGCAGCTCTGGCTAGACAATTTATCATGACACTGAAATACAGTTTGCAATGGGGTCCACATTTCAGTTGACTGGGAGGTGAAGAGCAAATGAGGACGGTACTATGCTAATTGCTACTTGGTACTGTGAGTTCAGGGGTGCAATAATTTAATTCAAAGTTGTCACATCCATTTGTAATTACTTATAGTACTGTAAATGTGAAGATGCTAGAATGTGATGTGAAAATTATGGTTAACTAGTGGCACTAGCAGTGGTATAACACTGTAGTTTATAACTGACACTTGTGTATTAGCGTAAATGATTTAATAGTTTAGTCATTTGTGCATGTTTTCAAATTAGAAAATTACGTTGTGTCATTAACATGGTGCTTCTGGTGCTGAAGTGTTTTGACTCCTATGTAGTTGCAAAAAAAATGTTATTCAGGGTCATTTCTGAGCTGCTTAGGGGCCCTAAGTAACACCCTGTTAGGGGCCTGCCACTCCAAAATAATTTTATCCATGAGCATCAAAAAGGCTTTGAAGCAGGGGCCTTCTAGTGTTCTGGGGGTCCTAAGCAACTGCTTATATTGCTTATACCTAGAAACAGCCATAGTTTTTTTGTTATGTGAAACCACACACATGCTGGTAGTTATCATTTTTGTTTTAAGCATATGACCTGTATTGTTTTGTTGTGAGTCTCCAATTACATGTATGCATGCACCTGATTTTGTGTGTGTGTGTGTGTGTTCGTACTGTAGGATGTAGCCTCTTGTACTGAAGGCCGAATGTCTGTTCTGTAACACAGTGATTTACAACTTAATGGTAAAGTATGTTACTGTAATGCTACATATGACCTGAGTCCACAATGGTCTGTCTGGTCTGTCTGTTTCTTAGTCTTCTGTCTCAGACGCTGCTGCATCTGGTTTATAGAGCAAGACCTGGAAGCTGTTGCTTTTGTACCTCACCAAAACATGGAATTCCATGTGGTTTCTGACTTACAAATATGATTACTCACTCACATTTGGGTGCTTTTCTCTCTTGTAATGTACTGCAATAAACTGAATTATGGATCAGCAGGTGAGTGTGTCAGTATTGCATTGCCCTCCTGTGGTAATATCCAGATAATGCACAGGTTTGGCCTCAGTTCCCTTGCGATTTGGAACTCTTGTTTCCCCCTGTTGTGGATCACATTACTTCAGAGTTTGCCTTGCGGGAAACCATTTTCACTTATTCTCAGTGGGCTGACAGAAAAACACAACCAGATCCAAATAGTACTCATAGCCAGTGTGTGGGGGCAGATGACTCGTTGATTTTCCCTCTTTCCGATGAATTTTGTGGTCGCTTACTCTGCAAGTCTTCCAGTTTTTAACACCCCACACCTCAGGAACACTGTCTGCTGTCTCTGTGTAGGGGGGTACTGTACTGTGTAACTGAGTCTCGTATTTATTGGTAACACCTGGTGTCAGTGTGGGGTTTTTTTTTTTTTTTTTTTTTTTTTTAAAACCATCCTTGATTTGAAATGAAAAAAGAGATGCTTTAGTATCCTTAGGCACTGCATTGTGCTGATATTTGTAATTGAAGGACGAATAATGTTTCACCTTTTAATTTTTTCCTGATGTTGGATAACCTGTATCATTTTGTGCAAGCATGAAGGAAATTAAATGTTACCAACCCCAGAACACACATCAACTCCTCTTAGCCTTTTGCTAACCTGCATGCTTCAAAGAAGGAATATACTCATGATACATTGTTGGTCTCTGAAAAAACTTGGTAAAGTTTACAGTACAGGAAGGGAAGGCATGCTTGTGTGTATATAAACTGTTCCATTCTTTATTTTCTTTTATTCTGTTTGCTACCTAAAATCCTTTTTACTTTCTTTACTTTCCAGCTGATTCTGTATGGCTGTATTAAATCACTGCATGTTTTTGACCTCATATATGCAGTCGTAACTATAATCACAAAATGCAATTGTTCATTGGTTTAATTTAAGGATTCAGGTATTTCCTTCCCGAGGCAAACTGTATGAGTTTTGTGTAGCATCTCCCTGTTCCATTGTCTGGCCACTTTATCTCCACTGTGAGGATTCCTTCTGACTACCCAATGAGAGAGAGAGAGAGAGGGAGGTGTAGGAGAGAGTAGATGAAGAAGTAAACCCAGAAAAGTTTAGACACCTGTAATTCCTGTAATAATCAGAGGTTTATGTGGTAATTTAATTCAGGGCCTATTGTCAAACGTTGTATGACAGCTACAGAGAGAGTTTTGAGGTGCATGTTCAGGAGGCAGAATTCAGAGACTCCTGTATGCAAGTCTGCGTATACGTAATTCTGCCTTCACCAGCTCCCACTCCCTCTCTCTTCACACTGAAATGGATACCAGTTTCACTGACTCTGTTGACCGCCTAATCTGTACTGTCATATATAGATTTGTACTGACCTTTTAATTTTGACCATGCCCCTGACCCTACTGATCCCTAGCGCCAAGTCATCATGCAAGGTTGATCCACATGGTGATGTTGAACTGTGTGACACCTGATGTAAAGCTCCAGTCTGGTCTTCATCCCTCTTTGGCCACATGACTGCTCTCTCCATTGGTTCAGCTGCATCTTTTTTTCATATGGAGCATTATACCTAATCATTTAATTTGTTGTGTGGAAGGGCCAGCTACATTTGCAGGTTTCAGGTGTGGGAGGTTAGGTGCTGTGTCCCCAGAGGAGTAAGCATAACATGGCTCTGTAGTTATTTGTTGTTTGTCAGTTCAATCTTTTTGATGTTTTTAAATTTTTTTGTTTATTTGATGTTAGGAAAGCTTTAGTTTTTCATTGTTAAAAATTAAATGCATAAAACTTTTTTGAAGGTTAGGACTTATTAAAAGTTCTCAGATATCAGTACAATAGTAGGTTTTGTTCTGAGCACAAAATTTATGTTTCGGCTGGCAAAAAAACATTTTTAAACAAGTGTATTTGTTTTATTTGTGAAAATGGATCCTGTCATATTGGTAGACTACTTTTAAGATGTTTGTAATATGTAGTCATTAAGTTCAGCTGGTTAAACTTTCCACATGGAGAACCTGTTTTTAAAAAGCTTTACTGAATTGCTGTCACTGTTTTGCAGTGCTTGTGTATAGAGATGGAAAGTGTTATGTGAACAAAAAGATCTGCCCCTTTGAGTCATGAAAACCATTTCTTTGGATTTTTATTCTCTCGTTGGTCATCTTGTTTTCCTGTTATTTTTCTTCACTTGGTTTCAGTGTAAAGTCTCTCACCATGTACCTGATTCACTAAGGTTTCTTGTGAATGTAAAGATTGGCTTGTGAGTGGACTGGGAAGTGCAAATCCCAGGACAGATATTTTGTTTTATATTATGTAATGTTATATTAAGTATGTAATGTTCAATGGTTGTGAAACTGAGATGCTCTTTGCATGTCAACCAGACTCCCTTTTTGTTATTGCAGCTCAACCTGGCCTCTGAAACCTCAGTGAATCAGAAGGATTTTATGCCTGCGGGTGTCCAGGATAAAGATGTTAAATGTCTTCGATTTTGTCTTGAGATGAATGATGGCAGCTTACAAATGATTTTTAGGGACCCTGGGTGGATTGCATAAAGCCTAAAGGTCAAACTGAAGAATCTGTCTCACACTGCTACCTCTTCTCTTGCTGCCTGCAGGTGATTCGTCGGGGTTGGTTGACGATCAACATCAGCATCATGAAGGGAGGTTCCAAAGACTACTGGTTTGTCTTGACCGCAGAGTCCTTGTCCTGGTATAAGGATGAGGAGGTAAGATGTGTTACAGAATGTGCAGTGCTGTGTGTGTAATGTGGTATATTCGAATGCATAGCAATGCCACTTATGCTCTATGGACATATAAATTTGATGTATTCTACCTGCAAGCATTGATTGGTCAGTGCTTGTGCTTTATGCCATCCAAAGGAACTCATTGGCCAAAACAGGATGTTTTCTGTTCAACTACTGTTATGTTGCTTCCTCCTGAAGATCACTAAGCTTCGATAATTTAGCTGTGCCTTACCAATAGAACATAGGCTAACAGTGTCACATTGTTGGTTCAATGGTAGAAAGGTTAGCCAATATTTGGGAAACCAGGTTTCATTACCTGGCTTATCTAGCTAAAGGCTAAGGCTCCAACGGTGAAGCCTGAAATACTGTCTGGTGTTGAATTCATTGTAGTTGGTTTTGGGTGGAAGACATGCTTCTCTTACCATTGCAATCACTGAAAATATTATATGTATACATATATGTGGTTTGGACACATGCAGAGGAGGGATACAGAGTATATAGGGAAAAGAATGTTGAGGATGGAGCTGCAAGACAGGAGGAGAAGAGGAAGGCCAAAGAGGAGGTTCATGGATATAGTGAGGGAGGATATGAAAGAGGTTGGGGTGACAGAGGAAGCTGCAGGGAACAGGTTGGTATGGAGAAGGATGATCTGCTGTGTAGACCCCTAGCGGGAGCAGCCAAAAAAGGAAGATGATGATATATGTGCAAACATCTGGAATTAAAATTAGTGCCCCATCTCTCTCTCACTCACTCTCTCTCTCTCACTCATTATTTTCCCTCTGGTATCCAGACACCATTCCTGTCTGGGAGATGTGACAAAACAAAGTGAAAAAGGACAAATGTTGTATCTGAGGTGACAAATTGTTTTTCTGGTCACTTCTTTCCTGGGTGGTCCCCATTTTAGAGCAGATACAGCTTACACAAAGATGCAGGTTGCAACAGCTTCAGTATTAATACTGCTGAAATGACTAAATGCACCAAGAAAGAAAAAAATCAGTGCAGTTTTATTTATCATCTCTTATTAAAGCTGGATAAATAAGCAAAGCGAACTGCATATTTGCAGACATGCCAAAGTCAGAGGTGGTGTAAAATGTGGAATGTATGCCATACTAAGATGTAGCCAGTGTGTTGTGACCATTGCTGACATCATCCCTAACATGTCTGGTATTGGTTTTGCTGCCTACAGGAGAAGGAGAAGAAGTACATGCTGCCTTTAGACAATCTGAAGTTGAGGGACGTGGAGAAGGGCTTCATGTCCACGAAGCACACGTTTGCCATCTTTAACACAGAGCAGAGGTATGAATGTATAAGCAGACACGTTTACAGGAACGCAAGGATCTGAGTCAGATGAAGTTGCATATGTGTATGTTTGTGAGCAGGAACGTGTACAAAGACCTGCGTCAGATAGAGCTGGCCTGTGATTCCCAGGAAGATGTTGACAGCTGGAAAGCCTCATTCCTGAGAGCAGGCGTGTACCCTGAAAAAGACCAGGTGTGTCCAAAATGGGCTTTAACACAAACTGTTACCCACCCATGAGTATCACTGGCACAAGATTTTTGGGTTTAATCATATGCACTTCACTAATGCAGTTGTACGCAAATGATTAATCTGACCTGTTAAACTGTCATAGTTTTACATGTTCCGTAAGCACATGTAAGTGGTTTTAATTAGTCAGGTTGAACTCAGTTGGTCTTTGAGTGTATGTTTTTGTGTGTAAGTTTGATGTAAAATAGCACTTTCTCTGCCACAGGTGGAAAACGATGAGGCAGGTCCGGCAGACACCTTCTCCATGGATCCCCAGTTGGAGAGGCAGGTGGAGACCATCCGCAACCTAGTGGACTCCTACATTGGGATAGTCAACAAATCTATCCGTGATCTCATGCCTAAGACCATCATGCACCTCATGATCAACAGCGTGAGTACAGTACCCTGCTGTGGCCCTTTGCCTGTCCCTGACCGGCCCGTGCTAAGTCATTGGGAAATTAGGAATTGAACAAAAATTTACTTTACGCAACTTGCTGCTTTTATTTTGAAGGCAAAAGGTTTTTTTTTTTTTTTTTGCCAATTTACGCACGTTTGGTGTGCCTGCGAGCATAAGCAAGCTCCTGTTAAAAAGAAAGGTTGATGCAGAATGTAGAATTTTTAACTTAAGACATGGACTTTGAATAATTTATTTACTGAAGTCAAAGGTAAAGCCGTGTGCTTAGTGTGTGGAGATCAGGTTGCCGCGTTTAAGGATTATAATTTGAATCGCGGTTACAATGCGGTGATTAGACTACAAGCAGAATATCAGCAGAGCTTTGTATAAAGTTCATTTAATGCTGGTCTTTGAAATACTGCAAAATGCACATTTTGTTCAAAATTGTTCTTGTCATTGTTAATTAAATGATTTGATGTTGGCTTTTATACCATGCCAGTTTCATATTTGCATTACTCAGTCGTAATATCTACTCTTACCTGTAGAAGTTTATCCAAGCTATATAATTTAAAGCTTTTTTTATCGAGTGATTAAATTAATATTAAGCAGAATTGAGTCCCAGTCTCTTATGTGGCCCCTTGGGAAAATTAATTGCCCACCCCTGCTCTAGGCTGTGTTTTCCTTAACCAGCACATGCCCTGTTGTCTGGTTTAGGCATCAGACACCTCTCTGGTATTGAGCCAGTTCTCTTGCTGAGTTCGTACTGTTTACCCAAGGGCAATAGGCTTCTTCATCAACTTATCCAAACAAGATGATTAAAAAAAACCTTGAGAAGCAGGCGTCTTCAGTCTTGTCTTTACAATTACAAACTGTGGTTGGATTAACGGTGATGCAGTGCAATAAAATGATAATTATGTCAATATATTTAGTAACAATGATTGGCTTAGCATATAAGGTTTGACCAAATGTGTTTTTCCCTTAAATAGACAATGCTTGTGGCCTATTACCTTCAAGGAAAAATGTCTGACAAGTTAATAACGAAGAGAGGGAGCGCATTTCCTAAAGTTTGGAACTGATTTGGATATCACATGTTAAGCCAGACACAAAAGCAAAAACCTGTAGGCAAATATAATTACTTCTGCCAGCAGTATTTGTCCTTTTTTATTTGCACCATTGGAAATGTATTTGAAAGATTAAATTACCAGGGTGTAAGTTAAATGCAATTATTTTTACTGAAAATCAGTCTGTTTTTCATTTATGAATATTGTAAGTATATAGTTTGATATTAAGAAAACGTTTTAAGCTATGATGAATGTTTATTTATTCACTCTGTAGCAGTAAAACAGGTGATCTTTAAAAACTGAAACATTAATATGAAATTCTATATTGTGACAAATACTGATTTTGATCTATACAAAAACAATACAAGATGATAAAGTTTATGGTCACATCGCCCAGCTCTAATTGGCAGTGATATGTATAATTCCTCATAAATGTATGACTGACAAAAATGAAAACTGTCAAAGCCAGTAATATTGTTGTATATTTTACAACACTAAGATATTTGGGTTCACTCTTAAGTAATGATTGCAGTTGTAAAACGTGTTACAACAGGTGTGAAACACTTGAGAGTGCCACTGTGGCAGCCTATACTATTCTTAAACCCTGACCCCCTGCACAGGCAAAGGAGTTTATCCACTCGGAGCTGCTGGCCTACCTGTATTCATCTGGAGACCAGAACTCACTGATGGAGGAGTCAGCTGACCAGGCACAGAGACGTGACGAGATGCTGCGCATGTACCACGCCTTGAAGGAGGCGCTGCTACTCATTGGTGACATCAGTACCACCACAGTGTCCGTGCCTCTGCCCCCACCTGTGGATGACAGCTGGATCCAGAAGGACACCAGGTGGGTGTCTGCTCTGTTATGGATGTCTGCGTTGGTCCGGGTTGTTGCTCATATTGAGTGCAGTACCCCCATAAACATTAATTTTTTTTCTTTGCACCCATATTGGATGCTATGTGATATCGCAACACTTTCAGCTCACTGGACAGAACTATGCAGAAGGCACTTACTCTGTACTCTGTAACTTCGTAACAGGTTAATTCTGATTTGAACATTGTGTTCCGTTAGTATGTGGGTTTTTCGATTGAACGTGAGTCAGTAAATGTAGACCTGAATAATTTCCTTACATTCAGATAGTCCTGCTCTTTCTTATTTAAGCAGGTTCATGACTAAATCCATGTAGCCGTTTTTCAAAATTTAAGATGTTAAAAAAGAACTTAGTTTGACTTTCCGCTTCTGCATTGTGTAAACTTGACCTTTTGTATATTTTTCACACTGTTTTTGTCTCAACCCATTCGCCTGTTTCTTTTATAGTCCCCCCTCACAGCACAAGCCCCCAGCAACCGTCCCAGTGCCCAGCCGCCCCCCAGCAGTGAGAGGTCCCACACCAGGGCCCCCCTTGGCTCCCAGTCCTGCGTTTGCAGCTCCACCCATCCCTTCCCGGCCTGGGCCGAGCACCAATGCCTTTGGGGCTGGTGGTCAGGATCCCTTTGCTGCCCCTCCTCAGGTCCCCTCTCGACCTGCACGCATTCCACCTTCACTGCCTCCTGGAGTACCCAGGTAAGACCCACTTTGGAATTGTATCCATGGATCACGGGTGAGGCAGTGATTTATGTCCCTCAGCCTGTAAATTTGTGAAGCCACAGGTGTACTCTACAAGGAGAGGTAATAGGATTTACCAGGCGGTATATTTTTAAGTTATTTTACAATAATTTTATTTAAATGTTTTTGCCTGTCTGAGCCATTCCCTAGTTGGTTTCACTGTTTGCCGGTTTTACCTTGTTATTCCTCTGTTCCCTATAGCCGAAGACCTCCAGCTGCCCCAAATCGGCCCACAATAATCCGACCTGCTGAGCCCTCCTTACTGGACTAGGCTTGGCACAAAGCTTGGAGAGCTTCTGCATTAAACAGCTGTATGGGGGCAGGGTCAGAAACAGAAAATGGGAAGAGCTTTGTTTGGAGGGTAGGATTGCCAGCCTGCCAATCACCTCAATTTCTGACCAATGATTCTATTTAATATTCTCCTTCAAATCCGAGATCAGGAATGAGGATTATTAGCAAAATTCCAGACAACGAAATGCTGTCCTTATTTAGTACATGTTAAATGAGTGAACTCAGGATGAGTTGATATTTTTGATCCTGCAAGTGGGTCCTTGTATCAGATTATGCACAGTTAAATGCTGACTCAGGAAGGCTGTGGAGACAATGCTGCTTACTCAGTAGCACCCGCAGAAGCACAAACAGTCTCATCCTTAATTTTGTCCAAAAAATCCAAACTTTCACGTCCACATCGGTGGGCTGATCACTCTCTCTCTTTTCTGATAAAGCCTTGACTTTTGACCTTTAACCCCTTTGTTAATACCTAGAACTACATTACAAATGTTTCCTTTTTGGTTTTCTAATGTTATATGAATTGAAAATACTTAAAAAAAAAAAAAAAAAAAAAAAAAAAAAATTGATATTATTATTGTGATAAAAATTTTTTAATTTATGCAAAATGTTTAATTTTTAATGGCCTTGTATATAGCCTTACAAAATTTTTTTAATATTGGCCAGGAAATAAGAGCAATGCTATTGACAAAGGAGAGCGTAGGGTTATGGATCAGCAAGGAACGTGGGCTTTAATCTGTTTTTACTCAAATCAGTGATGGCACACCCAAATTTCTCAAATTCCATCTCTAGTAAAATATGGTTTTATCTCTTTGGATTGGTTTCTGAGAGCATGCCTGGACCAGTTTTTGTTAAGCCAGGTAATTCACTTTTGTGAAAAGTGCTCATAGACCAGTCAGTGCTTAATTAAAAATAATGGCTAGCTTTAGAGCTGAGGTCTAACCCAGCAGAAAAAAGTAACTGATTCCTTGACCCTTTACTTTGCAGTGAGATTTTTTTGCTCTGCAAATGTAGTAAGGTTGTGATTTGTCTTCTCAAAACTTTCCACACCACTTTGGATATAACGCCACACAAAAGATCATCCAACATCAGAGAGGAGCACTTCAGTTTGTTTACAATAGTTTTCTTGACAACCCTTTTATAACTGCTAAAATTAATATTTTATACATGCATATTTTTATAGAGTTCTACTGTAATATCCATATATGCAGAAGACCATAGCATAGCATTTTTGTACTTGTCATGGCAACCACTTGGGATGCATGTTCCAGAGGAAAAATGGGAAGGTAAAGGCAGTTCCTGCATTTCATTTTTTCTTTCACTTTAAAAATTAGTAGATCAAACTGAATACTCATTCTTAATGTTTGTGATCAGACATTTTGCAAAAGGAAAACAGGAATTTACAATTATAGAAAAGTGGTTTTGTGATTTAAAAAGGTGCAAAGATATTAACTATAGCAGTAATATGGAGACACACAGGTGTCCAGACTCATGAATTTGATTAATCACAACACTAATGAGCAATACCAAGAATTTATGTTAGAATTGCACTAGCAAATTCTAATATCTGGGTGCAGAACTTGGAGACCTTCTATTACCTGTTTTACTCAGCAGTTATGGAGAGTACATGGATCTGATCATGCAACCCTCAAACTAGATGACCACACAGATGTGGAAGGGGTTGACAATGAGGTCAGGAAGAACTGGGGTTGAGTCCACTTGGTTGTGGTGTTCCTCTAGATAACCTTAGACCTAATCTATGCTGAAAGACGTTATACCCTTTTTCTGTTGTGTGATAAGAAACATTCTTGTTTTTATTGGTGTGCCACCTTTCTTAAAACATTGGCTCTGTAGACTGGTCTGAAAACCATCTAGAAATGCTACTTTAAAGAATGTACAGACATAGTTAAGACAAATCTAAAGGAAGAATAAACAAAACAGAAAAATATGCTATGTAAAATCAATGAGACAGAGAAAGATAAGTCTCAAATAAAGGACTTAGAACAAAACAGCATCTGTCACTTTTTGTTCTTGTGTGGGTATTCCTTGTCTGCTCTCAGAACCTGTACCACTGACACCTCCATCATTTTGTGTCTCTTCAAACCCCTACTACTCAGCTGGTCCTCTCCCATGCACTGCCTCCCCCCTCTTATAATCATTTATTACAAATGTGTCATTCCTGTCATTTAGGTGATTGTGGACGTAGCTTTCATCTCCAACCCAACTGAAGAATTTTCATAGTGTCATACTCTTAAGCAAGCAGTGGTCAGAGGTACCATCAGTACCCCATTGTCTTTATAATAAGGTATCTGCAGGCTTATATGTGGGCTCTGTTCAGTTTCCATTTATTTATTATCTTCATGTAGCCGTTAATATAAGTACAGCTTGACTGCCTTGTATCAAATGTATTTGTCAATCGTTTTCACAAACTAAGGGTAGTTTTTTGCAGGGTCAGCAAGAAAGTTGGTGGAAATATCTAATTCAACCAACACTAGATGAAACACCCAGGATGCCATGGTTTCTGACAGGTTATATGTTTGCAAATATTTTTGAACAAGAACAGATCAATTTGAGGTTTTGGTCAGAGGCATGGTGTGACACAAAACTACATACTGAAAGTAGGTAAAATGGCTTGATTTAGGGGAAAAAATTACATTATTTGGGTTTTACAGGAAATACAAATATACACATTGGTTTCACATTTACTGATTTACAATTAAAGTGCAATCCATAAAAGAAAAAAATACAAAGCGGCTGTGTTCAGTTTGTGGCCTACTGCTTTGAATCGACTAATATGTGAGAAATAATGGTTTCTGCTTCCTCATCTTAAATCCTCCATGTTCTTTTGTTTGGTTGGATTGCATCTTGCTGTCAGGTAAAGGGAATCATTTGAAGTGTTTCATTCTAGAAAAATAAGATGTCACATGTTTACATAAAATGTGATTATATTTTAAGTTAGTCCTTTAGTTTGCTCAATTTTCATTTCTGCATTTGCTTCAACTACAAGTCCTGATTAATTTATGAAAGCCACTGAATACCATTGCCTCATTTGCATTCAGAAAATGTCCCAAGTTCATAAGTTTCAGTTTGAGCTGAAGGTGACACTTCTGTATTGTAAATGACATTTGCTGTGATGGAAATGTTGCACCTCAAATAAAATTTGCATTAAAAGAAACTGTTTACTCTCAAGCAGAGTTTATTCATTGTATTAGTTGATTTCAGTGCATTGTCAATGCAACATTTTCAGTGGCAATGATGAAAGACTAATGTGTGTTATATTGATTTCAAGATTTCATTGTGACTTGCAAACAATTATGATACAAAATAATATTGTTGATATTTTTATGCTTTATACTGTTAATATGATATAATAAAAATCAGACTATTCTATTGGCCTACTTAGTATTATTTGAGGTTTTATTGCTATAATTTACATTATATGAAAGATAAAACGTTAAACATGGGGCCTTGTCTTCATTTCCAACATCTTAAATCTTTGGGCTTTTACTCATCTGAATTTTAACATACAGTATTTCTAAGTTATTTAGTTACAACATTGTAAGAAAATTTTCAGTTAAATTTTTGTCTAATTCTGTGGTGCTGAATATTATAGTAATATTTTCACATAGCACCAATATTTTAGTATATATGTAGGTCAAATACGTTTTAGAACTTCTACTATTAATTATGAAATATAGTTTTTTTATATATACATTTTGCTTTTGCAAGGATGGGAACACTCTAGAAGTTTCTGTAACATTCTGGAATATTCTGTAAAATTGTAGTACTTTATGGAATATCCCACAACATTGTGGAACATTCTAGTCAGACCTGACAGTGACACATACAGCTGATGGAGAAAACATATTAGGGAAGGTGGTATGAAGTGATGACTACATCTGGAACTTGGTTTGTGAGGACAGTACTAGTTATTAAAGACACAAAGATCCAACATACGCTTCTGAAATTTTTGACGACTCACTTTTACTGACTTTTTATGTTACGCTGTTATTGATATTGATATCAATAATGAGTAATATTTTTCATGTACCATTATTGAACTGTATGTCATGTTGTATGTCTTCAAATTATTTTAAAACATTGACTGACACATTTTAAAATAAGAATTCTTTGTATATATTCTAGCATAATACATGCTGATTGACTCAATCAATGTAACTTTGAATAGTATAAATGTAAGATGAAAATTTTTGCTTGCACTATCATAAAATTGCCTCTAGGTGGAAGTACACAAAAGGATATCTTGTAGTTTTT
Organism: Chitala chitala; assembly: GCA_025773905.1. Classification (NCBI taxonomy): domain Eukaryota; kingdom Metazoa; phylum Chordata; class Actinopteri; order Osteoglossiformes; family Notopteridae; genus Chitala; species Chitala chitala. The sequence continues at coordinate 192,726 of JABJVR010000077.1, forward strand.
TAGTTCTGAGATAGTCATGAGTACAGAATGTTATTAAATGATAAATCACCAGGTCGCTCCTGTTTAATCAGATATGTATTATTCCTGGATCTTATTTTTTGCAGACTGTAATTTTTTTGTAAGAATGAACTGTAACTAAGTTGACACACAGTGGATTTAATGTAAACAAGAAGGCAAATGAAAATTTATCTCTTTGAGTGGTCTGTTAGTTTTAGGAGGAAGAAAAAAATATACATAACAAAGAATGGACACTGAATGACTCACGAGCTGGTGGTTCAATGGGTAGAACATCTGGCTGAGATGCACATGGTTCAAATTCCAGCCCAGCTGCCAGTTGTGTCTTTGAGCAAGATATTTAAATACAACCTCCCCAGGTGCCAGATGTGGCTGCCTGCTGCTTGCACTTGGGGGATGAGTTAAATGCTGACAAGAGATTTCATTGTGACATATACATATACTGTGTTCTCTGAGAAAAATAGTGACAATTTGAGTAATTGAAAATCAGAATAATTAAACCTGAGATATATAAATTGAAAACACCAGAGGAATGAAGATTCCCTTGGAAATTCACTGAAACTCACAAGTGGTGACTGACCTTCAGTGATCTATGGGGAACCAAAATCTTTAATGTTGTTAAAATATTTTTGATATATCTTCATCTTTAACAGTCACATATGCATCCCAATAAGACATTTTATATCCTAACACATGAAATGCTTTTAATCAGCCAACTACAAACCGGCTCATTTAACCGCATGCCACATCAACACCACATGCACCGATATCATCTGTATGTACTTGTTCCATAAGAGATCAATTCAACTATGACAGCAAAACCTGTGTCCATACTATCCTTTGTTATGCAACAATTGGCATGTTTCAGAATATGATTTTAACAGCCTGTGCTGCTCTGGGTTTGTGATTTAACAACTGAACCTTTTCGGGTCCCGTGGTTTTACTGCCAGCAAAAACCATGGTCTTATTTGACTGTTAATATTGCTTTGGTGTGTGAATTAACAGCTGAAACTGCTCAGGGTCTGTGATTTAACTGCAATCAGTGCTCAGACTGTATAAAACCAAAGGCCCTGTGGTGGCTGACTGGCATTCATCTAGTAGACAGTCCCTACTGCTTTTCAACTTTGTGTTCAACACAATTGTGAGAAAGGCATTTCATCTGATGTTTACCAACAATAGTGCCATATTTGCAGAGACAGACACTGAAGCCACAGATATCGTTTAGAACATTGCGCAGATTGTGCAGGCATATGGCCTAAAGATAAATGCAGATAAGACCATGGGAGTTTCTAGCTATTGAAAAGATCAGGGGCTAAGTCAAGTTAGAAACTAGAAAACCCCTCCGTTTTCAATACAAAAATATTTGGGTCTAGACTTCAACATTCGGGGTCGAAGACTGAAATGATTGGACCTAACAACATCACTGGATAAAACCAAGGTTATGACAAGGGATGGATTTGGAGCCAACAAACACAGTTTTCACTGATAGTGCCTGTGTTAATGAAATTATGTGTAACTTTTATGCAGTGTTTAGTCAGACAATAAACAAAATAGCTCCACTAAAAGTTAAATCAGTTAGAACCACCAGATGCACTCCGTGGTTTAATGATCATACACGGCATCCTAAACAGGAATGCTGTAAATTAGAGCGCAAGTGGAAGTCCACAGGTCTAGAGGTATTTCAGTCGACATGATCCAACGACCTGAGACAATACAGGAAATCACTATATACTTTTGTAATATGATTCTAAGCTTATTAATGACAAAAAACCTAACCCCTATTTCCTATTTAAAACATTAGCCAATTTAACCTCTAAAGATGTACCTACAGTGCCTTCCAGTATTAGTTATGATAACTTTATTACCTTCTTTAATAATTAAATCAACAACATTAGAATCAAACTGTGCTCCAATTTACACCCTTTAAGTCTGCCAACAACATTACTAGCATATCCTTTTAGTGAGTTTGGGCCCCTAGAGGTTTGTTTTTCTTCACACTGTGGAGTTTTTGGTTCCTCTCCTCCGCTGTTGTCTGGCTTTATTCATATTTATTTGTATCCATCCATCCATTACCTTAACCGCTTTGTCCTGGTGAGGGTCGCGGGGAAGCCTGGAGCCCATCTCAGAGCACATAGGGCGCAGGGCAGGGGACACCCAGGGCGGGGCACCAACCCACCAGTTTATTTGTATCTTTAATTCCAATTATTCACTTGCTGTTGTTCTATAAGGTCTGAAATTTCTTCTGTAAAGCACTTTGAAGCACATCGTTATAAAAGGTGCTATATAAAAATTTGAAATGAATTAAATTTAATTGAAAATTGAATTGGATTTTGAATTGAATTTTGAATTGAACATTCACCTCAATGGAGTCCAGCTTGAACAGGTGCATGAGTTCAAATACCTGGGATTATTAGTGCAAGAAAAAAGGTGGCATCTATGGCAGAAATCCTCAGTAGGATGAGACAGGCAATCCACTCTTCTGAACACTGATTCTTCCAGTTTTTCTTTATGGGTCTGAAACATTGACCTTGCTCAAGTGAGATTTACATTTACTCATTTTGCAGATACTTTTGTCCAGAGCAATTTACAGATGAGTAAGAGTATACATGCATATTAAAAGGAGGTCAGACAATATTTGAAAATCTAGTTAGCAGTAAATGCTGTCCTTTAGTCAAAAGTGCACAAGATTCAGTTAAGCAAAGTAGAGTCCAATTCAATTACAAGCCTGGAGTTATGTTAGAAATAGCAAAAGGGATTTAATAGCAGCATTTAAACATTGGAACAACAAAGAAGCAAAGCTGATGAAGATGAGGTTCAAGTTCTGAGGTGTTTCCTGAAGAGTAGAGTCTTCAGTATCTTATATATAAAATCCTCAAAGTCAGGGGCAGCTCATTCCACGATTTGAGCACATAGGATGAGAAGAGCCTAGGTCTACTATTCTTCAGTATGGGTGCATCCAGTCTCCTTTCACTGGTGGATCATAGAGTGCAGGAGGGGATTTAGGTCTTGGGGACTGAAAGTAGTTTGAAGCAGTCCCGTTCATGGGCTTAAGATCTGAACAAACTTGAGGTATTTAAAATGTGATGCTAATGTCAGATCCTAGGAGTCTCCTTCTTTGACTGCATTCACAATGAAGTCATCCCAGACAACTGTGAACAACAACTGATGGTCCAAGAGTTAGTCCAGTCTGGAAGGTTACAATGGTGCGGTCACATTTATAGAATGGATGCCAGCTAACTACCACATAATCTTCTATGGAAGGAACATCAGAGAACATCACCAAAGAAAATGTGGCACAAGCTCTTTGAAAAAGACTTGTAGATCTGACTGTGCATTATTACCAATGCAAGGAATATTACCATCAGTCACCAAGAATGGAAACATATCATAAATACTCTCAAAAATAAAAAAAAAAAATTAGCCAAACTCCAGTGGCACCCACAGTAGCATAAAGGTTGAGAGGCCAGCTCTCTATTCCAGGTGCCAGCTAAAGGTCACTGACTGAGTGTTGGCTGTCAAATCACAGGATATGAACAGCCTTAGCTGTTAAATGGAGCAGTCCACATTGCTGTGGATCTGTCATTTATCAGTCTTAATTGGTCACAACTGCTGTGGGCTTATGATTTATCAGTCAATACTGCTCTGATTTAGGATAGCATCAAGCATGTTTTTTGGGACTGTGGGTACGTGCAAGGTGTCTGGAAACGTAGCACATCTATGCAGGATGCTACACCCACAGTTTGTGTTTACTAAAGTAAAGGTGATGAAGGGGTGGCCTCCGAGCGTTAAAACTCCCTTCCTGTCCTGGATGTGCCTGCACAGCATTGCCAAACACAAACTTTGAAACACAAGGACGGCACTCATCCATAGAGGGACAAACTGGAGCACCTCAGGTTTGTCTCAAAAGGTCTGTGCTGATCAAACTTTTAGGATGGAGCAGGATGAGGGTGAGGCTACCACACAGCAAAGGACAGGCGGAAGGGCGTCTTTGATCTGTAGGTCCCGCCGGTTTCTTAAGGTGATGCTGATTCATTTGCAAAGGTATGTGGAGCACTTTTGCTTAAGCATGTGTCCAATGGGTGCTGGGTGTTTTCATGGGATTCACCCTTTAGTGCTGCATAGGTTTTAGATCAGTCTTCATATTAAATCCTGATTTTAGCTGTTTGAGGATTTGAAGGGTGATTTTAAACTATTATTATCAGGCAAGGCCACATGGTCTTTAAACAACTTAAAGGTCAAGACGGCTCATTGCGCTACATTCTAAAAAAGGTTTCAAAAATCCATTTATTGTATTCTATTTTGTGTTTGTTCTAAAATTTAATGTTTGTATTTTAATTATTATTGTATTAAAATTATGAAATGTAAATAACCTTTCTGTGTTTAAAATTAAAATGTCACCAAGATGATGAGAGATGTATGCCCAGTTGTGAATTTACTGTGGAGAGATCAGTTCATGGCCCCATTGGGTTAGTCCTGTTCCAACAAATCATCTGGCAACTCCAAGCCCACTGACTGTGCTCTTGTTCTGGCCTGGAGCATCAAGCAGCAGGGAGCTCCATGAGTCATCCAACCATCATAGGAAGTCGAGGTTTCATGTCTACACGAAGCGGAACACACACTGGTTTGTATAATCCTCACTCAACTTCTGTACCAGGCCTGTGGTTTTTCTGCAAGCAACCATGAGGTGTATTCAGACTCCTGTCTTGAAAAGCTGTGTATTATTTTGTTGCAATTAATCTAAATTATACTTTGGCTTGCAATGTTTCAAACATGCTAATCAGCCCTTAATGTCCTGATATTGTAGTACAAAATACATTTTATTAGCTATTTTTACATAAAAAAAACCCAAACAGTCTTGGTCAAAGCTGCAGCAGCAATGTATTCTAGGTAGTGCAGTCACAGCTCTGCTCTATTCTTGTAATGTGACAGATTGCTGGGAAGATACAGCTGAGCTTCAGCAAACAGACATGTCTGTTTGGCAAACATCTGACCACCTCAAATTTTGCCCTTTTCCTGTCACTGACTGGAACCCAGTGATAAGGTAATATTGGTATTTTCCATAGCCCTACCAAAAGAACTCATGTGAACTAGCCATGCTTTTTCAGAATCAGTTAATGATAAATAATAGTTCATGATGGAAAAAAGACATAATTTACAGGCAAAATACAGCAGCCAAGTAAGCAGACTAGACTGAGAAACCATGAATTATAATGACAAAGTCACTCAACTAGCCCATGTCTTGTCATATAACATAACATCAGCATTCTGCATTCAACTGTCAACAAAAATATCATTACCATAGCTGTACACATTTGCACACTAAAGTAATATTTCAAAAAGCCAAGCACAGCAAGCATTGGTCCAAATGAGATCAGACAGCCAAATAAGATGAGGTTTAATTGTTAGGAAACACTCACTCATCAAACCTGAATGCTTAAATGTCTGTGAAGGTTTTGCATGGAAGTTTTTTGTCTGTGGAAAACCCTGATGCGCATGCATGTACAAGTCTGTTGTGATGTGTTGGTTTTTGTTTTATTCATGACATCTTCTCACCGAAACCTTTTCATCTAAAGAGCTTGTATTTGTAACTTTCAGTTCCTTGATTGACCAAAAAACTGTTTTTCCATTCCTTGCTTTCATTTTTGGTGTAATGCTGAAACACTTGGCATAAATCCACCATGTGAATATTAGGCCTATATCTGCTATTTACAATGCAAAATCTTTCTTTCAGGATTAACATTAGCCAGAATGGTTGGAAATTTCAGTTCGACACCTGTCCATGCATTGTTTATGTTCTGTGCTGTATTCTACACTGGACTGGTAATTTTGGTAATGTGCAAGGAGGAGCAGGATGAGCACTGCCAGAGCCTTACAAAATGACCTCTAGCAGGCCACTGATGTGAACATCTCTGACCAAACAATCAGAAACAGACTTCATGAGGGTGGC